>JAVTVJ010002079.1:0-122006 GCA_034509425.1 Eopsaltria australis
TATAAATCACCTTTTTACAATCCTCATTTGCATTGTCCCGGGCTAACTGTTTACACAAGATCTGCCGTAACTGTTCGTCCTCAACTTGTCTCTCCAGGGCTGCTGAAATCCTTTCTGCAAATTGCAAAAATGGTTCCTTTGTCCCTTGAACTACTTTTACAAATCGAGGTCTGGGAGAAGCCATTTCTATGGTTTTTATCAATGCTCCCATTCCTAGCTTCTGACATAGTTCGAGGATCAAAGGATGCCATTGGGCTTGTGTGTCCAGGTTGGCAAATGCACCCCTTCCCATCAAGGCATCAGATCCCACTGCATACCTAAGATCGTCCTGAGGTCTGTGCATATTCTCTACTGCGGCTCTCTCTGCCATCTGTCTCCAGTTACTCTCAAAAACTCCGAACTGCACGGGCTGAAACAACACCTGAGCAAGGTGCTTGATATCAAAAGGTGCAAGCAAGTCTGTGTTTATCACTTGAATGCATAACTTCTGGAGACCCCAGGCCATATTTAGTAATTCTTTCTTGCAAATCCTGCACTACCCTCCAGGCAATCACCTGGTGACTATCTTGCTGATTAGTTCCTGGTGTAGCTTTAAACACGGGATACGCGTGAACACCGTCTCCTGCACCAGCACTCCCCCCAGCAGCCCCCTCACCGATCATTTCAGTGTCAATTGTAAACACATCACTATTAAGATTAGGCATACCCAGCCTTTCAACCAGCTCCTAATCTCCACACTCAAGGGTTTTACGTTTGACTTGTTCCCAAAACCGAGCCGGTTGTCTCGGCTGCACTGTCACCTGACAAGGAGGCAGTGTCCAGGGCCTGGTTTTCCAAGCCTTATTAAAGCGACCACGATCACTCTCTCTCTCCTGTGAACGCTCCCGCATTGACGCAGCCTCTGAGATTCCCCGATCAATTTCCCTTTCCTCCCCACTGTCACTGTCCGTGTCAGAGTCCTTTGGCAGTGGAGGAAACGCTTGCAAAGGCTGTTCCACAGGAGGCTGCACAGGCTGTGAAGATGGAAGCGGGGGGGTCACAGGGGCAGGCTGTGCAGCAGAGTCTGTTCTCTGCTCTTTTAAACTCATTTTTGCTAATTGGTCAGCAGGCGAGGGATACACTCGCTCCTGCCGTACAAGGTCTCTAGGAGAAGGATAAGTGGGCAGCACATAGTCTTTTGGAGAGATATACGACCTTTCAGCAACACCGCTGTTTTTAGCAGAAGCAGGCTGAGTCTGAGGCAGGTCAGGGGCCGCTCTCTCCGAACAGCACCCATCTCCCCCCTCTCACTCCATCTGCTCATCCTCTACAAGATTTATAGCTGTCTTTTCATTAGGTTGTCCTCCCTTTTCTTGCTCCTCTCTCCGTTTCTTTAAAACATCAAAGAGCAAGCGCCAGGTTGTTGCCAACTTTCGTGCCTCTTTATCTCCCTGAGAAATAGCTTCCCACAGTTCATCTCCAACTGCTTTCCAGGAGCTTACACTAAAAGCAACACTCTCATCTGCTGGAAAATCATGTGATTTTGCCCACAATAACATTTTTTTCAATGCATCATCTGTTATGCTAGCCCCTGTGCTTTTTAACAAAACTTTCCATGTAGACAGCACAGTCTTTTCCTGGCTAGATAAATTATTTCCCATATTAAATTTGTTCCCAACGGCTCACCTTAATCAAGGTGTCAAAGTTCGGTCGACCAAAACAGAATCCTCTGCTCTCAAGCTACGTTGGGCTCCGTCTCCAGCGGCACCTCGCCCTGCCGCTCGGTTCCCACTTTTTCAAGCAGGCGTCCTGCTCTCTTGGCAGGCTCCTTGGATTACCTTTATCTTTTATCCCGTTCAGTCCCGAACAAGTCGGCCAAGGGATCGCGCCGACCCCGAAGATCGCGTCGGTTCGCCGATCGCGCTGTATCACATCGGGCTCACGGATCACGTCGGGGTCACCAGTTGTCGCAGTAGAGACGGACACACGACACGCGAGTAGTCCAAGGACAAAGAAGAAGTAGTACTTTATTCGTCTATGCTAACATCTTTATACCCTTTTTCCCAGCTACTGTGATATGCTACTATTGGCTGCGTGACAAACAACACCAAGGCTGTCTACATAACAAGAACTTTTCCCAGCACATCCTAACAAGTTACACAAGCAGTTAACTATACACTATAAGTCCTCCACCACATTCTTGATGCTCTTCAGCAAGGCCATCTCTTGGTCGGGTGCAAACATCTTCCTTGATTATTTTCTTGGCTGTCCTTCACTGTGACTGCAGGTGTTCATACCATTGCTTTCTCACAGGGCTTTCTCACGGGTAAATTCTGATCGCTTTCAAGTCCATGTCCGAGAGGCTTTCAGGCCTGCTGTCAGCCTCATCCATCCCCACAGTCCAAGGCTGTGACCAGGCTCTAGGACCCAGCGCCTGAAAGCATGAAAGAGGTGAGTGAAAGCGGGGAGACGTTCTTCGGTATTGTGCTAGCACCAGGAGGGAGGTTGGGAGGTTGGGCAGGGGGGGCCTGAGAGGCCCCTAAAAAGGGGGGGGAAATTAACCCCCTTCCTGCAAAATCGCGGTAAGGAGAGGACGCTCTCCAGTTAAACCGCGGGAGGTTGGTGGGTGGGACCACAACTGCAAGGTGGTTCAGTGGCTTAAGGCGCTGAACTGAAAACTGCGAAGCCGGGAATCGCGGGTTCGAGTCCCGGTTGAGAAAACTTTAACATGTTTTCTCGTGCGTGCAGTTTGGCTGTTTAAGGCATGTTTCTAAGCAGTTACCACTAGATAGAGACGGTTTTTTCCTAGACGATTTCTCTAAGTAAAATGGGGTGTAATTTTTCGGAGAATGTGCAAGTCCCCAGAGAATCTCCGTTAGATCTGGTATTGAAAAACTGGCGATATTTAACTGGAAGGAAGACCCCCTGGACACACAGGAGCTGATAAGACTCTGTACACGGGTCTGGCCGACGTTAAAATTAGGAGGACAGAGGGTGTGGCCACGCTTTGGGAGTCTAGAAAATGAAATAGTCACAGAGCTAGTGGTAGAATTGCGAGCTCTGCGCAGGTTTGATGAGTTAAAATACGCAGAACTTTTTACCATATTACTGAATAGAGAGGAGGCGTATGAGGTGCAGAAAGGCTGTTTGGAGATGGTTGTAAAAGGGAAAGGAAACGTGAGGAGGAGGAGGAGAAGGCAGCTAGTGACTAACGAAACGGAAGAATCAGATGTTATGGACATCGTGGCCCCAGCTTTCTGTACGGGCACCGGGGGATTGCCTCCTGTGCCACCGCCGCCATTACAGCCGGTGCAGTTAGGGGCAGGCGATGGAGGTCCACAGCCGGCACCCCCATCCCCACCGGCTCCGAAGCCGGCACCCCCACCCCCACCCCCACCAGCTCCGCAGCTGGTGCCACCGCCCCCTCCCCCTCTTCCCCCTCCTGCTCTGAACGCGGGGGCGGGAGTGGAGACCAACCGGCCCCCCGACCATCTGGGGGCTGGGCGTGGGGCAGGGGGAGAGGCAAGCAGGCCCTCACCCCCTGACCACTCTGGGGGCGGGGAAAGGCGTGGGGACGGGGTGGGCTGGCCGTCCCCACCCGACCGCCCACGGGGCGGGCACGGGACGGGGGCAGAGGCCGACTGGCCCTCACCCCCCGATCGCCCACGAGGCCGGCACAGACCGAAAGCGGAGGCCGATTGGCCCCCTGACCACACAGGGGGCGGGCGAAGGCACAGAGAGTGGGCTGGCTGGTTGCCGGCTCCTGACCGCCCCTGGGGGGGGCGTGGACTGGGGACAGAGCCTAATTGGCCCCTGCCACCTGACCTGGCCTGAGCCTGGGATGAGTGGAGGCACCCACGATCTCAGCTTCGCCGCTCTCCCAGCTTCGGGGAGAGGGGCAGAGCTACCCTGACCAGAAGCAGGTGGGACGTGCCTGATCCAAGTTACTTTTCCAAAAGGGGGGACAGAGATGACCATCCTGGATTCCCCCTCTGCCGCTCTGCCAGTGCTGGGATTAAAATGGAATGGGATGATGTGGATACAGATGGTCCCCGCGAGGAGGGTGGCAGGAGGAGGGGAAAAATAGCCCAAGAAGCTATAAGTGCTGCTAGTCCAATTGCAGGGCGCACGAGATCAAAAAGAGATGAAGGGGGAAGGGAAGGGCCTGCTCTACAAGTGCCTCTGAGACAGGCTGTGGGAAATCAGGGAGTGATTTATATAAAGACACCATGCTCTCTTGCAGAGCTGCAGATGTGGAAAGACTCTGTTGGAAAGTATAGTGACAACCCAGAGAAAGTAGCCATACGGGTAGAGAGGGCTATAAGGGCTCAAAACCCTGATTGGGGAGACTTGAATGTGATGCTGGATGAATTACTAGATACCACAGAAAGAAACAGATTTGTCAGAGTTTACCCCAAAATACGATCAGGGGGATCACAAATTAATCAAGCAAGCACCTTAAGGCTGAGATCAAAGAAGGGGGGTGGGCCGTTACCTCAACGGGACAGGTTGTAGTTCCACCCTTCCTCCTTGGAGAAATAGCCCAGCGAGAGCATGAAAGTACTCACTGGGGAACAGAAAATCTTTTAAAACTTCTTAGAAAGGTGGTAATAGGAAGAGGGATGACGGATATCGTACAATCTATAACCAGCAAGTGCGATACCTGTCGTAAAAACAACCCTGACACGAGCAAACAGGTTGTGTTAGGGGTGACAAAAACAGGAGATCTCTCGGGAGATTATTGGCAGATCGATTTTGCTGAGATGCCACGCAAAGAGGGATGTAAGTATATACTGGTACTGGTTGACACCTTCAGTGGATGGCCCGAAGCTTACCCCTGTCACACCAACACAGCAAGAGAAGTAGTGAAAGCCTTGCTGAATCATATAATTCCAAGATTCGGGGTTCCTCTAGGAATGTCATCTGACAGGGGAACTCACTTTGTTGCAACGGTAGTTGGGGAAGTCAGCCGGGTTCTGGGAATTGCCTGGGACCTGCACACACCATACAGGCCCCAGGCAAGTGGCAAGGTTGAGTGTATGAATGGAACCCTCAAAACCCAGATTTGTAAAATTTGTCAAGAAACATCCATGACCTGGGTCCAAGCCCTGCCAATAGCCTTGCTGAGAACTCGCATACAGCCAAGGCGAAGGGACAATATAAGTCCCTATGAAATATTATATGGCAGGCCTTATCAGGCTCCACATATCCCGGGAGAGATTCATGTGAAAGGTAAAGCTGATTTGCAGAAGTACTTAATGGCTTTGAGTTCCACTTTGCAGAAGCTCCAGAGATTTGTCATGTTGTCCAGGCCAATAGGACTGGACATACCTGCTCATCAGTTCCAGCCCGGAGATTGGGTCTACATCAAGTGGTGGGACGGTGACCCCTTGCAAGCCAAGTGGAAAGGACCGTTCCAAGTTTTGCTGACCACCCTCACTGCAGTCAAAGTTGCTGGCAAGGGACCGTGGATCCACTATTCCAGAGTGAAGAAAGCTTCGGCTCCCGAGACCATCAGGAAAACAAACACTGATACAGATTAGAAGGATGTGATTTAAACTGTTCTTTACGTGTCTGTTATCTGCCCAAATGGTAACTATGACTCAGGGTTTGTCCTATGATTTACACAAGGCTGTAGTCCAAAATGTGTCCAAAGTTCTTAATAAGAACAATTGCTGGTTCTGTATCCGGTTGCCACCTCTAGAAGGGGGTGGTCCCTGACCGTTGATTGGCATTTTAAGCCTCCAAAATTGACACCTTGAAATTTGACCATATCTTTGACATCCTTCCCTCATGGTTACCAAACTGGGCCTGGATAAAAGAAACATTTATAGTAGCTGTAATTGTAGTCATCATCTGTGTAGTAGCCTGCATGCCAGCCGGTTGTGTAAATCGATACTGTGGGTAATGTAGAATAGAGTAAGGTAGAGACTAGACAAAGTAGAGTCTTGTTAGTCTCTAAAAGGGGGGTGTTTTGAGTTAGGTTAGAAGAGTCAAAATCTAGGAAATGATCTGTGCTGCAGGAAGGAATACAACTTCCTTCCTGCGAGAGAGAGCCAATAATCAAGTAGTTTTAAAAATTGATAAGTAAGTAAACCAATTAAAAAGTTGGTCCGCCTTCGAGGAAAAAAACATATATAAGCAGAGACTCTCTGACACTCTTCCTCTTTAAACCTGCTGCTGCTGTGTAGAGAAGAACAGCTCCTGCTTCTCTCGCTAGTAAGGCCCCCCCCCCACCTCCTTCCGAAAGAAAGATGGGGGGGGGAAGGGAGGTTTTACGGCAGCCGTGCCGCTGCAGCCGGGCAGGCATGGGGGAGGAAACGATTGGAATTTTCAGCAGATCCAGCTCAGCCGGTGTGTCAGCTACACAAGAGAGAGAGCCAAGCCAGACAAAAACCAAGCCAGACTCCATCCAGCTCGGGCCAGGCCCTTCCCTGTCACCCCGGGCCCAGATGGCCCTACCAGGCCGAGCCAACTTGGCAGAGCCAGGCAGAGACTCTTGAGAGTGTCTGGCATCCAGCTCAGACCTGTTCAAACAGCCTGGCAGAGAGCACGTGATCCTCACACTACCGGAGAGAGAGAGACAGAGATTAACTCTCTTCATGCCTAGACTAAACTCACAGACACCCATCCTTCCTCGCAGAGAGGAACGAGTGAAGACATCTACATAGTGCAGCGCAGAGACTTTACAGTCAGTGAGGAAAGCAGAACTGATACTTACAAAGAGGTGTATAAGAAGTTGCTTCAAGAGTGAAGCTAAAAACTCTTTTTTAGAAAACCATAGTTAAAGACTGAGCTAATAAATTCTCTGTAATATATGAAGATATAGTCCAAAAGGAGAATGTGAGGTTCTTATTGCAGCCAATAAACTAAATTACCTAAATACAGACAAGTAAGTGTTGAAAAAGTACAGCCTGATGAGAAACTAGAACCAAGAGAGAAGAGAGGCTGTAACCCAGAACCTTGGTCCCGGGGAGAATGCTAGAGAACCTAAGTTGTCAGGAGAACCTGTGTTACTAAGCACAGAAGAAGAGATTTTCTTTGTTACTGCAATTGAACTAAGCATCCTTAAAACAAGTACCCTGTAGACTGTTCATAACCCACCATAGTAGCTGTGGGAAGGCTACTAGTGTAGAAAAGATCCACCATTAAGCTAGACTTTACTCCGGGCGGCAGTTAATAGTGAGGCAGAAGACCCATAAAAACTGTATTTTTCTTACAAAAAATCCATAGTGTAAGCAAAAAAAACTTCTCTCCCTAAATGAACGAAAACAAGAGCTGTTTCTGAAGTAGTAAACTAACTAAAAGTCAAAATGTTGTCTTTTATATGTTGTCAAAGAAAATGAAATAGAGAAGTAAAGAAGGAGGGGTGGTCTAAAGAGTTTGTTCTAGTTTTTCTTAAATTTTTTTCCTTTTTCCCTTTGTCTTAAATATATTAATAAAACTTCTTTATACTTTATAAAGTTTAAGCCTACTTTACCTACTCCTAATCCTTATCTCACAACAAGCAATCAAATAAATTTAAGTAAGTGTACCAGCATTTAACCACAAACCTAAATAAGCGAACTAAAACCACTACAGGGGGAAATGATGCCTGAAGGATTTTTCTGCTTTTCTTCTGAATATTTCTTACACTGTTCCTATATTCACAAGTATTAGCATGCATACTTGTGATGCTTTAGGTGATAGTTTAGCCCGGTTTCATGGTGTTTAGTAGGCCAGTAGACTAAACACCCCTGAAACCACGTAGAGTTAGGAGACCAAACACCCTGTTTTCGTGAGCCCTCAAGGTCTCCTAGTAGGACAGATTTTGTAAACTAGAAGTTAGCCCTCCCCGGCCCCTTATTGAGCCCTCCTGGTAGATATGCTAATGTGTAGAGTCTTTAATTGTATACTCGATTGGGGGGACGGGGCTTTTGCGACGTGTTCTACCTGGACGGCAGAAGCCATCGAACAGGATCCTATTAAAATACCGAGGTAAACAACCCCCAACCCTCTCACCGTGTCTGAGCCTTTATTTCCTAAGACCAGAAAAAGGCATCGCCCCCTTTGAAATTATTTTCATTTTTATAGGTGTAAATGCTTTCACTCAAATCAGTCCTTTGTTTCTGAATTTATAGTGGATGTTCGTCTTCAAATCCTGGGTTGTCATTAGCGTTGTCCTGGATGTTGCCACGACTCGAGGAATTCAAAGATAACGCAGATGGTGGAGCCTTGCTTCGTGTCAGTGCTTGCATGATTCTTCGGTTCTAGGATGTTTTCTTCTGTATTTCTCTTTTTAGTATGCTGTAAACTAACCAGACTACTAGGAACATAACTAATAAGATTATTATATTTTCGATGAGAGATCTAATCCATGAACTCACATTCCACCCCAACCCTTTGAAAACTTTATCTAACCAGCTTGTAGTCAGGTCTTTTCGTTCGTCTTGTGCCTCATGTTCTATGTGTTTTAACTGACTGATGTCATGTTCTACATCTACAGTTACATTTGGGATGTGGACGCAACAATGATCAACTTGTTCTTTTAAAAATCCACACACTCCATGTTCTTTCAGGAGTAATATATCTAGGGCTAGTCGATTTTGTAAAGTCATTTTGGTTGTAGTTTGTAATTGTAGGTTTAGTTCCTTGAATCCTTCCCCGGTAACCCTTGCTAGCCTTTCTACCTGGCCAGTAAGTCTGTACATAATTTCTCTGTTCTGGTAATTTGCTACAGGGCCGAACAGAGATTCTAGAGCCCACCCAAGTTTTACTCCACTAGAGGGTTCTTGCCAAATTTCATCCTGATTTTTATAATTTGAAATTTCTCGTCGTGTTCTTATCTGCAAAAGCTCACATTTTCCATAAAATGGGGACTTTTTCCAAATTGGGCATAAAGTAGGGAGACCTAAAGTAAATTCTTTTACCTTTCCGTCGACAGGCAGATGGGTTGTCCAGGTGCCATCACTTGTGGCCCAAACAAATTGTCCTGGGCTGCCGACTAAACTTTTACTACATCCCACTGTTATCCTGTGATTTATATGATCTTGTTTATGTTTGATTCTTCTACAGGCACAACCAAGCTGCATGGCCACTGCCAGTGCCGGCACCTGCTTTATTTCTACATCATGAGATGTGCAATCATAAATTTTGTCACATGCCCACCAACTTACTTTATCTGCCCGCATTCTGCTACTAGTGGCAATGTTCATGACTGTCGGGTCAGTGCCATTTTCGGGGCCTTCCCATTTTAGACACCAAGGGGTGCTGGCCATATACTGGAATTTTTGAAGTATACTCATGGACCATGCACTGTCCCAGGGTTCCGTCTGATCTTTCTTATCTTTTGCTCCACATTTCCATACAAGGGTGGTCTCTGTGACATTTTCCTTAATCTTTTTATAGTGTGGTAAAAAGCATTGCCACTCCGCAAGGTCAGGATCTTCAGTCTCCTCTTCTATGATTTCTCCTACTCTCCCATGACTTAAAAGACATTCCTGTTTCCTCAAAGGCCTCATCCACTCCCCAGCTACCCTCCAAATATCTTTGACTTCCTGCCTGGACTCGGGTACCTGTTCACATGCAATTGTTTTATTGTCTGGTATTTTGGGCAATTTTGTCATTATGATTCCCCAGTTTATTGGGTCCCCTGCTGCTTTTGGTATTGGCAGACAGGCAGTTATTCTACTGGTGTTTTGCATTTTGGCAAAGTCTCTGATTAATCCAATCATCAAATTTTCAGCCTGATCCACATTGGGGCCTTTTATCACTTGTGGTTTTGCCTGCACCTCTCTCTTCATTCTAGAATGAAGAGTGGTTAGTTGATTTTCCTGCATTCCATATCCTAAAGCAAAATCAATCCCAACAGGTAACATTAATGTCCATAAAATGAGCATTGGCAGAAGTACTAAACCCATTTTAAACATTTAAACACGTCTTATCTGCAGTTTCATTGGTCCCACAGGTTGCACAGTCCACAGTCTAGGGTTGGCTTTCTTCACTCGTGTATAATATATCCAAGGCTCCACTCCAGCTACCTTGACTGCTGTAAAAGTGGTCAGCAGTACTTGATGGGGTCCACTCCACCTTTCTTTCAGCGGTTCCTCGTTCCAAGTTTTGATGTACACTTCTTCTCCTGGGAGGATGTCATGAACTGGATTTTTGAGAGCCAGCGGCCTATTCCACACGAGGGCGCTCCGAAGGCGAGCTAGAGTTTTCCCAAAAGATAAAACATAATTATATACATCTTGCTTCCCCGTGATATGGATGTTTGGGTTGGACTCAGGAGATTCATATGGTTTCCCATATAATATCTCGTAAGGGCTTACAGACATTCCGCTTCTTGGTTTCACTCTAATTCTCAGAAGTGCTATAGGTAAAGCTTGTGGCCACTGCAATTTGGCTTCCTGGCATATTTTGCTGATCTGTCTCTTTAATGTCTGGTTCATCCTCTCTACCTGTCCACTTGATTGTGGTCTCCATGGTGTGTGGAGGTCCCAAGCTATCCCCAGTAACCTGCTCACTTCTCTTACCACAGTAGCTACAAAGTGAGGACCTCTGTCTGAAGATATCCCTAAAGGCACCCCAAACCTGGGAATTATCTCCTGCAATAGCCACTTTACTGTCTCTTTTGCCTGATTGGTGCAACAGGGAAAGGCTTTGGGCCATCCTGAAAATGTGTCAACCCCCACCAACAGATATTTGTACATTCGAGTTCTTGGTAATTCTACAAAATCTACTTGCCAGTAATCTCCTGGTTCTATCCCTACCCAAAGTCTCCCTAACTATGCCTGTTGTCTAGCTACGGGATTATTGTTCAAGCAGATTTCACATTTTGACATTATTGATTTTGCCATTGTTAGCATTCGTACTGAGATTACACTTTGTTTTAACAATTTTACCAATGCTTCTGCTCCCCAGTGACACTCGTTATGTTTCATTTGTAGGACTTCTCTCATTATCAAGGGGGTAGCACTATTTGTCCTTGTGTAGTTACATATCACCCTGCTAAATTCTTCTGTGCATTTAGTAGATGTCCCAGCTTCTCATCTTCTGTTGAATATTTCAGTTCTGAAGGTAGATTAAATTGAAATACATTAAGCTTTGTGGGTATCAATGCCATTGTTATTTGCACCTCTCGAGCAGCCTGTCGAGCTTTCCAGTCTGCCTTTTGATTGCCCTCATAGATCTTGGTGTTCCCTGATTGATGTGCTTTAGAGTGTTGTCGTGGGTTGACCCTGGCCAGGTGCCAGGTGCCCACTCAGTCACTCTATCACTCCCTCTCCCGCTGGGAGAGGGGAGAGGATAATATTGAAAAAAAGACTACCAGGGTAAGAAAAGGCAGTTTTATTACAGCGGGGAAAAAAAATAGAACAAACAAGCTGAGAGTTGCGCGCGCAAGAGCAGAAGAGAAAACAATCAATCTCTACTTCCCATCAGCAGCGATGTCCGGACACTTTCTGGGAAGCAGGGCTTCAGCACGCGTAATGGTTGTTCAAGGAGGCAAACATGGACCAGCCCTGAGTGCCTCCTCCTCCTCCTCTCTTCCTTCCCTTATATATCTGAGCTGACATCATATGGTATGGAATATCCCTTTGGCTGACTGGGGTCAGCTGGCCTGCTGGTGTCCCCTCCCAGGATCTTGCCCCCCCCATCCCCTTCAGTGGGGGAAGGAATGTCACAGGGACAGCACAGCTTGGCAGTAGCCAAAACACTGCTCTGTTATCAACACCAGCTACCAAAGCAAAGTACAGCAGTGTAAGGCCTGTGAGCTTTACCCCAGTTAGACCCAATACAGCAGCGTATAATTGCTACTTATTCGGGTTTTTGTACTGCTTTTATCAATTGCAGAACTGCATCTTGATGTTTGATATGTGTTCCCTGGGAGGATAGCAACCCTCTCTCTTTCCACAGTGCCCCATGTACGTGGACGATCCCGAAAGCATATTTGGAGTCAGTCCAAATATTTACCTTCTTCCCTTCACTCAATTCTAGTGCTCTGGTTAAGGCCACTAGTTCTGCCCTCTGGGCAGATGTATTCAGTGGTAGTGCCTTTGCTTCTACTACGGTGCTGATTGTTGTTACTGCATATCCAGCGTATCTGGTCCCATTCTCCATGAAGCTGCTTCCATCTGTGAATAACTCCCAGTCCGGTTGCTCCAGTGGGACGTCTTTCAGGTCTTCTCTCGCTGAATAGGTGTATTCTATTACCTCTATGCAGTCATGCTCTAGTGGGCCTTCCTCAGCTGTAGTACCTAGGAACAAGGCTGGATTCAAAAGGTGAGTTGTCTTTAGTGTGACATCATCCTGCTTGGTCAGGATTACCTGGAATTTTATCAACCTGCTCGGAGATAGCCAGTGGCCCCCCTTTTGCTCTAGAACAGCGGTTACCATGTGTGGCACATAGACATCCATGTGCCTTCCCATTGTGAGCTTCCGGGCTTCTTGTATCAGTATCACAGTGGCTGCAACTGCTCTCAGACATGCAGGCCACCCAGCACTTACATCGTCAAGCTGTTTGGAGAAATAGCCTATCGGCCTTTTCCAGCTCCCCAGACGTTAGGTCAGGACTCCCAGTGCCAGGCGTTGCCTTTCATGTACGAACAGTTGAAAGTCCTTGGACAAATCAGGTAATCCTAATGCTGGAGCCATTGTCAATGCTTCTTTCAGTTTCAGGAAGGCTTCTTTCTGTGCTTTGCCCCAGCTGAACGGCTGCGTCTTCTGGGCTTCATACAGGGGTTTGGCAATGAGTCCATAGTCCATGATCCATAGGCGGCACCATCCTGCCATCCCCAAGAAGACTCGCAGATCGTGGAGATTCCGGGGCTCTGGAATAGCACAAATAGCTTGGATACGGTTAGTACCTAGTTTTCCTTGTCCTTGTGAAATTTCACATCCCAGGTAAATTACAATCTGTTGGACAATTTGTGCTTTTCCCTTGGACACTTTGCATCCTCCCGTGCCCAGTGTGTTTAAAATCTCAATTGTTACCTTAATGCAGGTCGCCTTTTCTTCTGTGGCTATTAGTATATCATCTACGTATTGTAGCAAAAGGTATTGATCTCTCGGTACCTGTCCTTGGTTGGTCCAGATCTCCAGATCCTTTGCCAGTTGTTTCCCAAATAGGGTCGGAGAGTTTTTATAACCCATGGGAAGACTGGTCCAGGCAAGCTGGGTCTTTCTTCCGTTTTCTGGATTTTCCCATTCAAAGGCAAACAGCTTCCTGCTTTCTTTCTCAAGGGGGATGCAGAAAAAGGCATCTTTTAAATCAACTACAGTAAACCACTTGTATATCTCTTTTACGGATGCTAACAATGTATAAGGATTAGCAACTACAGGGTTGTTGCGTTCCCTGCTTCTTAATCCCGCTCTGATCCCGGCAGCAGAGTGCTAGCGCGACCCTGAGAAGCTGTCCGCGTTCTGATCGGGGAAGCTTCCTCAGGGAGCCGGCGGTGGGCTCCGCTAGTCTGCGTTGGGCTGAGGTGTTGGTGCCCTCAGAGCACTGCAGGATAGCAAAGAACTACCCAAAGAAGGAGGATGTCGCAGTAGAGACGGACACACGACACGCGAGTAGTCCAAGGACAAAGAAGAAGTAGTAGTTTATTCGTCTATGCTAACATCTTTATACCCTTTTTCCCAGCTACTGTGATATGCTACTATTGGCTGCGTGACAAACAACACCAAGGCTATCTACATAACAAGAACTTTTCCCAGCACATCCTAACAAGCTACACAAGCAGTTAACTATACACTATAAGTCCTCCACCACATTCTTGATGCTCTTCAGCAAGGCTATCTCTTGGTCGGGTGCAAACATCTTCCTTGATTATTTTCTTGGCTGTCCTTCACTGTGACTGCAGGTGTTCATACCATTGCTTTCTCACAGGGCTTTCTCACGGGTAAATTCTGATCGCTTTCAAGTCTATGTCCGAGAGGCTTTCAGGCCTGCTGTCAGCCTCATCCATCCCCACAATTCCCCCTTTTTGTTTTACTACCACAAAGGCAGTGTTTATCGATCTCTGCAGGGCCCTTTGCAGAAAAGACAACAAACACGGCACCAATAGTAAGAACAAAAACACAACAAGCAAGATGACACTTCCCATTTTCAACAGATCTTTGAGCCATCCTGTGATGCCCCAGCCACTAAACCATGTATCAAACCCACTAACAGTCTTTCTCAACTTTTGCACTCCATTCTGCAGCTCTTGAATATTTGCAAAGATAGACCTTGAATTGTCTGACAAATTCATACAGCACATTCCTCCGAAATCCTCACAACCATGCCCATGTGCTAAAATCAAAAAATCAACGGCTGCACGATTTTGTAAGGTAGCATGCCTTACTGAGCGAACATCGGTTAGTAATCCTGCTAAAGCTGCTGAAGTTTCATTAGTACGTTTAGCAAGCCAGCACCCTAATTTATCAAGCGTAGCTAAAGCTTGAGCTGCAGCAACACCCGGAGCAAACACTGAAGCAGCTATTCGTGATCCCTTTCCCCAAAATGTTGGATCATCTCTGCAGTTTTTGTTAAAGGAATCAAGATGCCGTCTCTGGCGCAAGGAATGCATCATCCTTCGCCCGCGGTGCAAAGAATGAGACATGTTTGCTACCATAGAAAGATCTGGAGCAAGCATTGTCAAGCGTCCGATCGTGCATGGTCCACCTATCATATTGGACAGGAGGCCAGCCCATGCACGATCCCCGCAAAGCAAAAACAAACCCGAGGGTAATTGTTTCGGCACTTGGTTAGTAAAAGCAACACCTGAGCTATCATTGCACCAAAGTGAAACATTAGAGTACCATGGCTGGATGGGTGACACCTCATTGGAGGACTCACCAGACCGTGCTTGTGAAGCTTTAAAGCGTACACAAGTCGAAGCTCTAATGGATCCTAAGATGTCAACTTCTTGGGGTTCAAGCAGTTTAGGTGTTGAAACTAGCTTTGTATCATTTGCATATTTTCCATTAACAAGCGCATTAATTTCTGTGCGATTATGTAGCGGCACACCTACTAAGCATGTTTTAAAAGGAGATTGTGGGGTAGCAAGCGAAACACACATAGAAGATTGATTTAAGGCATGAGCTAATGTTATCCATACATTCTCTGGCATAGGAGGCAGAGGAGGCAACATGGGCCTTCCTCCCCCTATGCAAAACCCCATGATGACAATCATTAATATCCAAGGTTCAGGTCGATCTATCGCTGTTCCGGGGGCGATTTTGCTGTAAGTCCGGCCTCACACACCGCGCTGGCACCCAATGGGCTCCAGTATCTGTGGAGACACAAGCATATCTACACCCCCAAGTGATGAGGTCCCATGGACTCTCCCACTTGTTGTTAATCAAATCTCTGACCTGCACCTTTCCTCAAGGGATATTCACTGTTCTGTCTGACTGCAAAGAAAGAAAATGCTTTAGAAATATAGGAATATTAGAATCAGAAGGCACTGTGAGATGATTGATTGTATACAAAGCTTTTGCAGTCTGCTCTGCGGAGGTTCCCCTATCATTCCCCCTTTTTGTTTTAATTAACGTAAGTTTGTCTATGGCATTACCAGCCACCTGTCACAGGCAGTGTAATAAGTAAGAAACACACATAGACATAAGAATACTTTTAACACCCGTGTGATAAAACCTCTAAGTGATCAATGACATTCTGTGATTCTTCATGACCCAATAGTTCAAAAACTCTGTCTTGATTACGTTATTTGTGAAGGTTGTCAAGCAAAACAATACATTATGGAACTGTGAAATACTATACCAACAGTCAGGGTCTGTGACAGCTGGCACCTTGTTTCAGTGAGGGCCGGGGGATCCCTCCCGGGTGAGATCCCCAAGTCCACCCCAAAAGGGGTGCAACTCATATAAACTCAAATTATGAAGTCAAACCTGACTTAAGTATGATTTGGATGCAGAAACAACTGGGTCTGTTGGTAGATGTCCAACCAGGGAGAGTCCAGGCTTGGCCAGAGCCAGGACCCCAGCTGGAGGGACTTCCCTAACACAGATCTTATGAGAAAGCTGTTAGAAACAGCACCTAGGAAGGTTACTTAAAGCTGAACAAATCATGGAGACAGTTATATAAACATAGTACAGGTTGTGCAGCCTGTAAAGTAACAGACGTTGTCAACTACCTTTAACTAAGAAGACCATGGTACCATGAACATGATTATTAAAAGAATGCATATATATCACTGTACGTACGTAATCTTAACCTAATCTTTCCTATAACACAGATAGTTATGCATAACTGCAGTCAACTTTCACAGAATCAAGTTGTAATACTTAATTTTAACAGAACTTAATAAACCTAATAGCATTTAAACTTTAACAACATATTTATAGTTATTAATACATCAGGGGTGATCTGGAGTTATGAATACATCAGGAGTGACAGTTTGGGAGAGTTCCAAAGACAGCGTTACGAGCTGCGAGTACACAGATCCATCCCTTCTTCGAGCAGGGATGCAGGTGTGTGGTATTGTCTCCGGGGTCACTGTACTTCAAGGTTCACCTTAATCAAGGTGTCAAAGTTCGGTCGACCAAAACAGAATCCTCTGCTCTCAAGCTACGTTGGGCTCCGTCTCCAGCGGCACCTCGTCCTGCCGCTCGGTTCCCACTTTTTCAAGCAGGCGTCCTGCTCTCTTGGCAGGCTCCTTGGATTACCTTTATCTTTTATCCCGTTCAGTCCCGAACAAGTCGGCCAAGGGATCGCGCCGACCCCGAAGATCGCGTCGGTTCGCCGATCGCGTCCTATCACATCGGGCTCACGGATCACGTCGGGGTCATCAGTTGTCGCAGTAGAGACGGACACACGACACGCGAGTAGTCCAAGGACAAAGAAGAAGTAGTAGTTTATTCGTCTATGCTAACATCTTTATACCCTTTTTCCCAGCTACTGTGATATGCTACTATTGGCTGCGTGACAAACAACACCAAGGCTATCTACATAACAAGAACTTTTCCCAGCACATCCTAACAAGCTACACAAGCAGTTAACTATACACTATAAGTCCTCCACCACATTCTTGATGCTCTTCAGCAAGGCCATCTCTTGGTCGGGTGCAAACATCTTCCTTGATTATTTTCTTGGCTGTCCTTCACTGTGACTGCAGGTGTTCATACCATTGCTTTCTCACAGGGCTTTCTCACGGGTAAATTCTGATCGCTTTCAAGTCCATGTCCGAGAGGCTTTCAGGCCTGCTGTCAGCCTCATCCATCCCCACAGGAGGACTCTTAGTATGAGGGTTCGGCAGGTTTATTACCCCCAAGGGAGCTCAGGGACTAAGAGCCTCGAATAGCTCATGACATGGGTATTTAAGGGAGGGATAACATCCAATAATCTGAGGGTGCAGGGGCAATACAAGGGAGAGTCCAGGGTGCGTAGTCGAATGAGGTTTAGGGAGAGGAGGGGGGAAGAGAGAACAATGAATGAACAACTGGGTAACAGGGAATGTTCCAGAACTGGGATACATAACAGACAAATCAAGGAACCAATAGCAGGAACTTGGGGTTTGTGGCTTGGTGGTCTAAACCATTGTCTCTGGCAGCTCAGGGGGGAAATTCTCTATCTGTGGAACATGCCACCAGAAGTCCTCGTCCTCTGCAAGTCTATGGAGGGACTCTAATCCTTCCTGGTTCAGAACCACCGCTACACAGGGTATATGTCCTTGGTTATTTCATTTATTGCCCTTAGGTCCTGTACTAACCTGTAATCCCCATTGGGTTTCTTCGCCGGAAATATTGGTGTGTTACATTCTGATTCACATTCCTCTAAAATCTGATATTTTAGAAATTTATCAATAGTCTTTGCTATTCCCTGCCGTGCCTCTAGTTTTATCAGGTACTGTTTGATTTGTACGATCTTTGCTCCCTCTTTTAGCTCTACATGGACTGGTTGTGCTAACTTAGATTTTCTGGGTATCTCTGTTTCCCATACTGAGGGTATTACTGCATCTTCTATTTCCTTAGGGACTCCTGCGACTGGTTTCTCTTTTATCATTAGAATTTTTCCTGTGTTTGACTCTGGTATTTTCATCAACAATTCCCCATTCTCAAAAGTTATTACTGCATCAAGCTTTGCCAGTAAATCCCTGCCCAAGAGGGGGATGGGACATTCTGGGACATACAAGAATTCATGAGTTAACACTTTGTTCCCAAAACATAAATCTAGGGGTTGCAGGAATAGCCGATTTTCCTCCTTCTCTGTGGCCCCAACTATTGTGGTGGATCTGTTCCCGATCTGCCCCTCTAGATTATTGTTAAAGGTTGGATCTAGCTCTTTTCCTCAGGAATTTTTCTCCCATGGGTTGCTAAGACACAAATGACTGGGTACTTAAGAGAAACAAAGCACAAGGCTATAGCCTTTCTCCTTGGCAGGGTGGGGTAGAATTGCCCCTCATGGAAGCAGAGCCTGACAATGCGAGATTTGGAGAGACTGAAAAGCAAGGGCAGGGGGGAGGTCACGCTCTCTTGCTCGGGACCCTCGGAGCTGGACGGTCGGAGCTGCTGTCTGCTGAACCCACGGCCCCCTGAGAAGCCAGCACGGAGCTGCCGGTCTGTCTGCTGTGAGTCTCTGCCCTCTGTCCCATCGGGAGCCGACCTGCCTGCCACCAGCCAGCTCTGAGTTTTCTCCGCTACATTGTAGCGGGGTTTTTTCCCTGCACGTGGAGACCCCTTACCGTCCCAGCTCCCTGTGTCCGGGGATCCTGCTGTGGCACCGACACCAGCTGCCCCTCCCGAGGGTCTGTGGAGCAAGGGCTCTCCTCCATCCCTCCGTGCTTTGGGCAGCTGCCATTTGCCGTGTGCTACCTGAGCTCACACCGGAGCGCCCCCTGCAGCCACCGAAGAATCACCACACCCAGAGCGCCCCTGCAGGCTGTGACTGGAACTGCACCAAAGGGAAAAGGTGCCTGAAGCCGAGCAGGCTGCCACTGGGTTTCTGGTTCTGTTTGTTGGTTAACGTTATAGTTGTTGCTATTTGTTATCCTTGTTTTAGATATTAGTAAAGAACTGTTATTCCTATTCCCATATCTTTGCCTGAGAGCCTCTTGATTTCAAATTTATAATAATTCGGAGGGAGAGGGGTTACAGTTTCCCATTCTAAGGGAGGCTCCTGCCTTCCTTAACAGACACCTGTCCTTCAAACCAGGACAATTATTTAAAACTGAATGCGTCGCCCCGGTGTCAATTAAAAATTTCACAGCATTTTCCCCAAGTTGTATTGTCACCACAGGCTCCTGTGATACAGTTGACCCTGTTCCAGAATATAATACCATTACCTTGGCAACCTCTTCCTGCTGGAACTGATGACCTTGGCCTAACCGGCTCGGGCATTCCCATTTCCAATTCCCAGGGAGATGGCAATAAGCACATTCATGAAAAGCCAATGGTCTCCCGTGGCCCTTTCCAAACCCGCCTCTCCCCGTTCCTCTGCCTTGGCCCCCCCGGTACCTCCCCTTGAATTCCCTTGTAACACTGCCAAGAGCTGCCCCTGCTTTTTATTAATTTCCTTGTCCCTGTTATTGTAAACTTTCCAAGCTACCTCAAGTAATTTGTCCAAATTTCTCAACTCTTCCCCTTCCAGTTTCTGTAACTTCTTTCTAATATCATCCTGTGATTGACCAAGAAAGATAAAAGCAAGTTGAACTTTAGCTTGTTCTGTGTCTACCTGTAGGTCAGTGTACTTCCTGGCCACCTCTTTGAGTCTCTCTAAAAATGCAGTGGGAGATTCCTCCTTCTCTTGCCTGATTTCATATAACTTAGCCCAATTCATAGTCTTAGGTATAGCATTTTGAACTCCTATTTGAACACACTCTTGGTATCTCCTTAGCTTCCTCATGTCAAGGGGGTTGTTAGGGTCCCACAATGGATCCTCAGAGGGAAAATTATTATCTAGAGTCCCCGTCACCAGTCCCTGACGGATATCTTCCCTTGCCCGGTCCTTCGCTGCCCTAAACACCATCTCCTTCTCACTAGAGTCCATTAGGGTGTCTAATATTACTTGGATATCATCCCAGTCTGGGTTCTGAGTTTTCATAATAATTTTCACCACTCTAGCTACTTTGTCAGGATTCTCTCTATAAGTCCTGGCTGACTGCTTCCATATTACTAGGTCACCTGGAGAGAATGGTATTTTTACAAAAACTGGCCTTTCCATCCCCACCCCTTGTCTTAAAGGAGCAATTACTGTTTTCTTCTGTTTGTCTGCCTTTGACAGATCCCTCCCCGTCCTGGGCCAACCTGGGGCTAATCTGGAGCGTGTCCGGTGGGCTATTGGTCCATCCTCATCACTTTCACTGCTATCAACTCTTTCTGCGCCCCCTCCCCCGTACCCCCGTGCTGTAACTAATCTTTGGTTAGTTCTGGGTAACGGCAATACCGTGGTGTCCTGGTCAGGAGTGTGGGGAAGGGGAGAACTTTCTTGGGACCCCGAGGGAGATGTAGGTGGGAAAGGGGTCTCAGGGGTCGGTGGGAGAGGTGGGTATAGTGATGGGTATTGACGGGCAGGTGGAGATGGGGAAGGGGGGTACCTGTGAGCAGGAGGGGTAAGTAGGTCAGTAACAAAGGAAGGAGTAGCTGGGTTAGGTGAAATGGGAACAGATGAAGTAAAGCTAGGTCCCTTTGATGTTGCGGGAACTACCAACAAGTCACCCTCCATGTCATCTTTCTGAGATAAACTTTCATTCACTGCCAGGTTTTCTATACAACGTTTCCCCTGAACACATGCCACACATTTATCATTGTTAGGTACTGTAGTAACAGTTAAGCCTCCCTCCGCCAGCCATTCCGGTTCTTCCCGTAAATAGAAAAACAAATCAACATAAGGCATTTCATCCAATTTTCCCCTCTTGCTTACAAAACAACAATAACTGAGAAATCAAGTCAGATTGCAAAGACCCGTTTTCCAGCCACCTTTTCCCATCACGCAAAGCATATTTCGGCCACTGAATGTTACAATAATCAATAAGCTTATCCTTACGTAATGCTGGACCAAAATTACCTTGTTTCCAATGTGCCAACAAACACCCCAAAGGAGAAGCACGCGATATGGGAGCATTGCCACCCAAAATCCCTTTTAGCTTCTCCATATTACTACAGAATCACCACTGCCAACCCTGCAATGCTTTCGCAATTGACTTACGGACGGCGCCTAGGCATTTACCAGGAATTCCTTAGCCCAACCAAGCGTAGCTTTCGCCGCGTCTTACAGGCAGCCAACCAGACCAGAATTAAAGCACCTTACCTCACCAGGGGACGTTGTGAACGGCGGAGGGCCGCGGCGCCGATGGGCTCCCCGAGAATCCCTCGGTTCTGGCTGGAGCGTGATCAGGTCCCAGGGTCCTCAGCAGCGCTCACAGGGTCCCATCTGGGCTCGCCAAAATGTTAGCGTAAGAAAACACATAATCACAGAATGATTATATGGGTGCTTTAATAAAAGGGCCCTGGGAGCCAGGGCCCGTTGGACCCAGATCAAGCTCCACCATGGGTTCGAAAAATGGTTATGTTTATACCATAACTAGCTTATAATCATCAGTTAATCATTAATTCAACACCACTCTATTGGATACATTGTTTTCACTTAACCATAAGTTTCAGCCCCCCTTTCCAACTACCCCCTTACATTTCTCAGGATTGTTGCAAGTAAGTTATTATTCTTACTCATATTTCCTACTCAATTGTTTCATTGATCTTGTTGTGAGTATTCATCACGGAAAAGCACACAGGTGCAGTTCCCATGGGTATTTTCCTAACAGAACAATAACTAAGGTCTACCTCCAGGCCTATCGTCCCCACAACCTAAAACCACCACCAACCCCAAAATCACTTTTACCCCTACGCTATCAGTCCGGCAGGGAAAGGAGGCTTGATCCAGCCCCCCTGCAGAAATGGGTGCAGCCCCCGCCGGGCAAAAAACGCAGCTTGGATGGAAGGCAGTACAAACAAGCTTTTTTCCTTTGGTTCAGTCACGAACTTATAACACTCAAACCATGCGGGCGAAAGTCATGTGACCATCGCCCAGCTGAAAAGACAAATTAACTGTTCCTTTCCAATATCAAAATGGGACTTGGGGGCATTCATTTTTTCCCGCCCACACACAGAAAGAGCACAGGAATGAAGGCACCTACAAAAGGTACAGCATAGAGACTTTAATGAATGTAACCAAGCTTATATTCAAAGAAGGAAGAGATGAGGAGTGGTTTAATGCTGAAAATTCTTTTGTAGAAAACATGTTGATAAAGTTGGCTGTAATATACCCTGTAATATATGAACAATGGTCTAAAAGAGGTGAGAAAAAGGGAATGTAATGTTCTAGGTTGTAAGCAGTGGACTGAGACTCTTGTGTATAAGATTTTTCCTTGCCCTGGGAAACAGTAGAAGAAGACTTGTGTTGCCGATAATGAAGAAAGGGAATGTCGTTGCCACTGTAATAGAAACATTTGCTCTCAAAAGAACACCTCAATGACCATCATATGTCCTTTGGTAGTAGCCCTGGGAAAGCTACTGAAATGGGAAGGGGTCTAGAAAAGCAAACCTTTCCCTTTGGGGGGGGTTGCTTGCTGGAAAGCTAATAATCATGGAAACTATATTTCCTATGGGGAGTCAACATGATAAAAACAAAAGAAAGCTTCTCTCTCTATATGAATTAAGAAAACTATTTTGTTCCAGAGGTGGTGGCTTAACTACAAGTCAAAGTGTTACCTTTTCTATGGTCAGTAGGAAAGAAATTAAAGGGGTGGGGAGGGGAAAAGTATTCTAAAGGGTTGGTGCTGATGCCTGATTATTATTCCTGTTTTAGGTCTGTTAATAAAATTCCTTTTTATATTCCTTAAAGTATAAGCCTGCTTTGCCTACTATTAATCCTTATCTCACAACAGAATCATATAATTTTGACTACAAAATTAATGTTTCTACCTAGTTTCAATCCCCCAAACCTCAAAACTGCAACAGGTTCTGAACTCCACTTCCTGCTGGGATAACCACAGTCCCTCTGATATTCCTGGGATGGATACAAGGAACCAACAGGCAAACCAGCAGTGTCCTTCTGCCACACAACGGGGAGGTTTTCCAGCCCTGTCCATCCCACTCCATCCTGGAAGTGTCCAAGGCCAGGCTGGACAGGGCTTGGAGCAACCTGGGATAGTGGAAGCTGTCCCAGGTCGCTCCAGCTTGGACACTTCCAGGGATGGGGCCTCCATTCCCTGGTTAACCTGTGCCAGCACCCCGATCTGTCCCAACACAAATTCCTGTCATCCCTTACCCAAGTAAAAACTACAGGAATTTTTATTCCATTTGATGAATGCTGCCAACCCTCTGCAGCCAGAGAACTGGAACACAGCTGTGGCCATTGAAAAAAGGGGGAAGGGAAGGAGCAAGGGCAGGATAATGAATGGCTAAGGATTACACACAGCTCCCAGGAGGCTCCTGACAAGTCAGGGATCAATTGTGGGGTTTCCACAAAATCGACATCACAAAATCAGTAATATCATATCAAATGACCCTTCCCAGTAAAGCAGCTCATTTCTGGCAGCCCACTGGACCATCTCAATTAAAAGCTATTTAATTAAGAGTTCTGATTTAATGATCAGGATCAATAAAGACCAAAAATCCAGTCTTTCTCCACACTGCAAGCCACACCTGGCCCTGCAGTGTTGTTATGCAATGCTGGATCAATTGCTCTGTGTGGACCATCACAACACAGAAAAAGAAATTAATTCAGCATTTTAAACAACAGGGTGACAAACAAAGAGCTACAATTAAACCAGGCTTGATTTGCAGGGAAATAATCATAAAAATGGAATAAAAGCAGGAATAAAGTGTCCAGATGCAACAGAACAAAATGCAAATATCAACAACAAGAATAAAAACACCCACAGCAAACAGAAATACCCACCCAATTTTTTTGAGGAAACAAACCAAAAAGGACTAAACCAGAGCTGAAAAACACCAAAAAGCGACACAAAAATCCCTTCTCACTCCTCTGCTACCCTACTACTCCCAGTTCAGGGACCAAGTCCCAGTGTTCCTGTGTCACCTGGCTGTCAAAAACAGCTACATTTTAAAATAAATATAGAAACTCCCCTACCAGGGCACAGAATTACTTCTTGACATCCTGCATTTAATGATTCTGCATTTAAAGCTACTTCTGGACATTTTCAAACCCACACTCCTCTGAATAAAGAGAATTTTCAAAAGGAACACATAGGAGGATGTTACAACATACAAGAGCATTAGCACATAACTAACCTAAGAGGTTCAAGATTTTCCATGCAGAAAACACATCATCAACTCCCTGATAGTCCCATTTCAAACACAGTTCTCAGAATATTTCACAGCAAGGCTCTGGGAGAGAGAGGAAAAAGAAAAACTACCTCTTTCCTTCTAGTTTTTGACTATGGCAGCACAAGGCCTTCATAAAAAACTTCCTTTTCAGGAAAAACCACATCTTAATTCCCCAGGAATTTGGATTCCAGAACTCAGCCCAGGCAAATGCTGACTGCAGCCCCTGCCAGCACCAAAATCCCTTCTTGTCTGAAAACAATCAATAATTCCATTTTTTTACATCAGTGATGTCAAACTACAGGAGCAAATCAACACTGTCCCAGTGCCAGACGGGCCCAAAAGAAGGCAGGGAATCATTCCACGCCAGTTCCCACATTCCAGCGATTTAGAACTCCCCAAACCCCACTATTTGCTGCAGAAAAGGGAAGTGGAAAAAGGAGATGCCACGAGTAAGGTTCTTCCTGTTAATACTTCTGTCTTGTCTTGGGTTACAACGGTATGTATTCTATCACCACGAGATGTTGGGGCCGGGTGGGGCAGTGTTCCTGGCTCGTCCCTGATGGCTGCAGGACATCCTTTCTAATGGGCCAGCCGTTAGAGCCAGGTGGGGCACTTTGCTTTGCTTATCCCTAATGGCTGCAGCTAATGGCCATTGAGTCCCACTGATAAACTCCATCATCCCATTGTGAGATGCCCCGCCCAGGGGGAGGAACCAATGTATCCTGATCTACATATAAATTAGAATTTGAAACACCACAAGTCAGCTTTTCCACTGGATTCCCAGAGGAAGACCAGACCCTTCTACACCACCACTGGACCTTCAGAGGAAAACTACACCTTTCACAGGATCACTGCTTCAACAGAACCACATCTATCACTCCCAGAGGACTGCAACCACCTTCTAAGTGGACTACTACCAACACCCTAACCGACAGGGTGTCCAGTTGTATTCTGACTCTGTCAGTGTTTTTGTACTATTGCATTTTTCTATTAAATTGTAGTTCTGACTTGGAGTCTCTCACTGATTTGCTTTCAAACTACCACATGTCTCCATGGGGTAAATTTGTCTCTGTCACTTCCATAAAACATTGTAAATAATAATAATAAATAAATAATATAGAAATAATTCTAATCTAATACATACAATAAGTGCAGAGATGCGGAAATACACGTAACTATATTGTACAATAAATACAAGAAATGCAGGGATGTGGGAAAACACCTTCCTAAAAAGAGGATTTTTAAAATATTTAAACAAAAAGCAATTATTTAAATAAGGAAATGAACCAAAAAAAAGTTAAATAATGTGTTAATCTGACAGAATAATCCAGTGACTCTTTGAACTGCTCTGCTTAAAGGTGGGATTTAGGCACATTTAATAATCCAGGATCAATTCCTATTTCAGTAAAGCCACTAAACTGATTTTTCAAGTACAAGGTATTAAATACTGAACCCAAGACCCAACTAAACACCTTTTCAAGTTGTTTACCCAGACATCCACAATATGGATTTTTACAGCCAGAAAAGCCCCCCAAAAGAATAAATCCATGGGAGGAAGAGGTAAAACAAAAGTAAACTCGCATTTGTTACACCAGAGCCCAGCAAAAGCTAGGAGCTGCCCTTCCCAAACACTCGTATTTCCATTAAGTAAGGAATTAATCCCAGGATATGTGTGCACATTCCAATAATCAGCCCCCAAAATACTACTAAATAGCACAAAATAGTGTTAAATAGGATAAAATAGCTATGAATTGGCTGTTTATGCATTTTAGAAAAAAATCTAACGATTTTAAATTTAATTACAGATTATACTTTCTATTTAATATTTAGGGATGGAGAAAAGAGCCCATTGAGGGAGTGAGCATACAATGAAAACACCTTCCCTGGGTATGCAGGAAGTCCCAAAGACAGAGGAGGAAATACTAATTTGGGACACGAGATTGGAGTTAATTGTCACCTTTGGAAGCCACTTGCAGGTTTTCCCGGTACTTAATTTGATGACACACTAAAACCATAGTCATTTTTCCTGTTCCAAACTGTCACAAAGGACAGTTATCCAAAGCAGCTGGAGAACTCCAAATCCCATCCCTGGGTGCCAAGAGCACCGTGTCTAGCACAGGAAACGGGAAATAAACCTGCAAGGTGCAAAAAATTGGCATTAAAAGGCATTTGAGCCCCCCAAGAGGATCAATTCCGTGTGAGGAGCCTCTCCTTAGGTAAGACTCCGTTAGCAGAGATGGAAACCTCCATCCATTAATAACCTGGTGCTCGCTTTGAGATAAAACTTGATGAAATTCCAACCCCAATGCTGCCCCGTTAACAGTGTGAGGCCGGTCCCAGTGTCCCTGGGCACCTGAATCCTCGGGCTCCTGGCCAGCCGAGTCTGTGTCTCCCCGAATCCCCGCGTCCCAGCACTCCCGGTGCCGCAGCCGCTCAGCACTCCCGGTGCGGGTGCTGCAGGAGCCTGCAGAGGGCCGGGGGCTCACCGCACCGCTCCCGCTGTGAGCGAGCCGTTCTCCCGCCTCCGTCGTGGGTCGCACCTGTTCGGTCCCGGTGCCGGTGCCGGTCACTGTCCCGGCCCTCACGTGTCCCGGGCGCCGCGGCCCCGCCGCGCTCGATGCGGCAGCGGCCGGGTGACACCGCCTCCTGCGACACTGCCGCAAAGTCCCGGCCGGCGCGCTTGACGGCAGGCGCTGTCGCCGTGGAAACTGCTGGGTTCCGCTGAGGGCGCGCAGCGAACCGGTGATTACTTGCTTGCGTAATTAATTAATTAATTAGCGATTACGGTAAAGCTTTTAAATTACAACAGGGGAGACCAGAATGCTGGGGATATTCCTGATTTTTAGCAGGAAAAGCGGAAATATGAGACGTCTTGAAGTGTTTAAAAATGAGTCCATGAACAAAAATTTTAGTAGAATAATATTGAGCATTTATTAGTAGAACAAAGGCAAAAGCAGCGCTGGATGCATAGCATATCTGCTAGAGGCACCCTTTCGTTCATTTTACAAATGGGTTAAATACTTTTAACTGTTACATATTCATTAAGCTCAGAAGAAAATTTACACTTCAGAAACCCCTTTCGCCGGTCTCTGCCTCCCTTCTCGCCGGAATGGTGCCTCTTCAGGCGTCTGGACAGTGTCAGGCAAAGGCTTCTTTGAGAGCTGTGAATTGGGGCGAGTGGTCTTTTCTTGTTTCTCTTGAAATTCCCTTGCACTGCAAGTTATCATCTCAAAAGACGTTTATAGCTATATATCTATGACTACATTTTCCAATATATCACAATTATTTCAAGGTTATAATTTTACTACTATCTTGTTTCTACTTAACTGTAGTTTATCATAACACTATTTCTACACAATATACAAAGAGCCAACATTTATAATTTACTCATTCATTGCAGTTTCAACACTCTCTTGGGCCTTTAATACCATGATGTTCTCTTTTACCATTTCATCAAGGGTTCTTCGCACAGTTCTATTAATTAGCTGTACCAAACATGGGAGTATACATGGCAAGAAAATAATTCCCGCTAAGGTACATAAACTAAAAAAAAAATCAATTTCTTCCACCATTTTCCCCCCAATAAATTTTCCCACCAGTTGGTTTTGAAAAGGGGTGCCCACTTCTGACCAGGTACATGTGCCAGTTTTCTAATGTTTCTAGTGATGTTTTTGATTGCTTAACCATGATCATCGATCTCAACGCAACATTCTGATGGGTTGAACTTTCCACAGACACCTCCTTCCTCTGCAAGGAGATAATCTAATGGTAACCTGTTCTGATAAATAGCTGTTCTCATTTGTTTTTGTTGGGCTGAGATTAAATCAAGGGCCAGGTTGGTTTGGTTAATGATTATCTCAAAGACTGCTTGCAGGCATATGATTCTATATAACATGTAAATGGGTGTTCTATATACCCATGAACCATCCTGGGCCCAGGTGGCAGGGCCATACGTCTCAATGATTCTCTTGGGAGGCCATTCTTCATCCCCCCATTTCTGTGTTCTTCCAATTAATTCTCGCTTTTTGCACGTTAACTCGTCATACAGCAGTACCCCTAACCCTTGGCCCAATTTTCTTGGAAGTAAAAAGAAAGATGGTCTTCTGATGCCAAGCGTGCAACTTCCCACCAATCCCCCGGGTAATTCAACATATGCTCTTTCTCCACATGTTGCAGTTTTGAGGTTTGGGGGATTGAAACTAGGTAGAAACATTAATTTTGTAGTCAAAATTATTTGATTCTGTTGTGAGATAAGGATTAATAGTAGGCAAAGCAGGCTTATACTTTAAGGAATATAAAAAGGAATTTTATTAACAGACCTAAAACAGGAATAATAATCAGGCATCAGCACCAACCCTTTAGAACACTTTTCCCCTCCCCACCCCTTTAATTTCTTTCCTACTGACCATAGAAAAGGTAACACTTTGACTTGTAGTTAAGCCACCACCTCTGGAACAAAATAGTTTTCTTAATTCATATAGAGAGAGAAGCTTTCTTTTGTTTTTATCATGTTGACTCCCCATAGGAAATATAGTTTCCATGATTATTAGCTTTCCAGCAAGCAACCCCCCCCCAAAGGGAAAGGTTTGCTTTTCTAGACCCCTTCCCATTTCAGTAGCTTTCCCAGGGCTACTACCAAAGGACATATGATGGTCATTGAGGTGTTCTTTTGAGAGCAAATGTTTCTATTACAGTGGCAACGACATTCCCTTTCTTCATTATCGGCAACACAAGTCTTCTTCTACTGTTTCCCAGGGCAAGGAAAAATCTTATACACAAGAGTCTCAGTCCACTGCTTACAACCTAGAACATTACATTCCCTTTTTCTCACCTCTTTTAGACCATTGTTCATATATTACAGGGTATATTACAGCCAACTTTATCAACATGTTTTCTACAAAAGAATTTTCAGCATTAAACCACTCCTCATCTCTTCCTTCTTTGAATATAAGCTTGGTTACATTCATTAAAGTCTCTATGCTGTACCTTTTGTAGGTGCCTTCATTCCTGTGCTCTTTCTGTGTGTGGGCAGGAAAAAATGAATGCCCCCAAGTCCCATTTTGATATTGGAAAGGAACAGTTAATTTGTCTTTTCAGCTGGGCGATGGTCACATGACTTTCGCCCGCGTGGTTTGAGTGTTATAAGTTCGTGACTGAACCGAAGGAAAAAAGCTTGTTTGTACTGCCTTCCATCCAAGTTGCGTCTGAGTCACAGGGGCCCGGCGGGACTGCATCCGTGCTGCAAGAGGGGCTGTTTTAAAGCTCTTTCTGTGCCGAACCGTGCCCGCGGCCGCCCAGCATGGCCACGTCCGAGGTTCGGGAGGGGCCGAGTCCGAGCCTCTTCTCCCTCCCATGCAGAGTTGCACGGAGTCGGTGAAGTTCCGTGTTCGGAGGGGCCCAGACCAAGCTTTCTCTCTCTCTCCTGTGCTGAGCCACACTGCAGATCTAACCGGCGGGGTGCTCCCGAGCCCTACGGGGCCCAAACCCAAACCCTCTTCCCGCCGGGCCGTGCCGCGGGGTGGCAGGGGTTGGAGGACCTGTCTGGCCCAGCCCAGGCTAGGCGAACGGAGCCGGTGAAGTTCCTTGGCCAGGGGCAGCAGAATGAAGTCTCTCTCAACTCGCATGGAGCCGAGTGGAGTTGATCTGGCTCTTTTTCGCATGGAGCCGCCGTGAGAAACTAAAAGACCGGCTTGGGTTCCGTCTCCCCTCCCCTTCCATGCTGCGCTGGTTGGCATCCCCAGGCCAACATGGTCTCAGGAGGCCTTACCCAGCTCGGCGCAGAGAGGGAGAGAGCGACGTCTTTCCTCAGCGAAGCGGAAGCCTGAAAGATACCTTCTGCAGGTGTTCTCGTGGTTTTATGAGTTTTTTGTAGGTGGGATTTGTCATACCGGAAACATCATTTCCAGCTCCACCTCCTCTTTCTACACCAGGAATTTTTAACTGTAATTACTCCACGACAGAACCTCACTCACATTCAGGCTGACCTTTATTTTTATGTCATTATTCAGATTTGTTCCCTCTGAAGTGCTGTCAAACAGGTTTACAGACCTGTGAAAAATGCAAATATTGCTGGGTGCCTCAAGCTAGAAGAATCTGTATGTAGCCATAAAAAAACCCAGGAAAACACACATATTTTGAAATATTTCTTCCATGAATCCTGCCTGTTTTGGTGTGTTCATGCTCCTCTAAATCAGAGCTCTGGCTCTGGTTTGAGCTGGGGTACGTTCAGAGCATAAACCTCCACAGGATAATCCACAAGTAGTGTTTGGTTATTTATTTAACATGACCTTTTCATGGGTAAGAAAACCTCAGTTCTAAAAACATGGACGTGCTTGTCAAGCTGGGAATGTTGCTACCACAAACAGAGGGTTGTTGTGGGGTTTAAATCTTGTGCAGATCCAAGTGGGTTTTATTGCCACAACTTGAGTTTATATTCCCAGTCACTGAGACCATTTTGGCCTGGGGACAATTGAAATTCTGCTGTGTTTTTTGTGTCAATACCTTCGGAAGATCCGAAATGTTGCTGTAAAGATAGTGCTGAACCTATTTCCTGCTGGAGAGTGGCCAGGATCCAGTTTATCAGTGGATTATACAAGGTTGATTTCACCTAAGGCAGACTATTCCATATTCCAACATGAATATCTTTGTAGCAGGGACATAATAACATCAGGGATATAAAACCGGCTTCAGCCCCGGGGCTTAAAACATTTTTTGCTTCACAATTACTTTAAAAAGAGGGATTTGGACAAAAATTCCTGTGTGCACAGGGATGTGCTGTTTGGCCCTATATGGGTAGAGAAAAGCCTATACAATTTTGCAAGATGTGTGAGAAATCCAACTTGTGAAGGTGTGTGTTTTTAAGGGACTGGTTGAGGAATGTTACTGAATTCCTGTGGGAAGATGTGGTATTGTGGAGTAACCTTAGTTGAAAAAGCTCCCAGTACAGAAAGGAGGAGGTGGAGTCGAAAATGAGGTATCCGGTATTACAATTTCCGCCTACAAAACTCATAAAACCAGGAGAACACCTGGAGAGATCCTCTTTTTAGACTTCCGGCGGACCGAGAGAGGACATAGCTTTCTTCCCTCCACGCCATCTGATGAGGTCCCCTCAGGCCACGCATGTGGCCTGGGCTAGCGGACCGAGATGGCACGGGGGGAGGGAGGGGGAATGAAAGGACCCGGCCCAGCCTTTTGACAGAAACAGTTCAGCCAAGCCAACATGCTAACTATGGTAGGCAGTTCCAGGCTCTGCAGCTCCAAGCTCCGCTGTGTTGCCCCAGGCCGAAGTGACTCAGCTTCGCCGGCTCCACTGGTTGCGGCGCGGCGCGGTGGAGAGAGGGCTTGGGGCTGGCCCCGTAGAGCTCGGGAGGGCCCCGCCGGTCAGCTCCACGACATGGCTTGGTGCGGGAGGGAGAAAAGGTTCAGACTGGGCCCCTCCTATAGCTCGGACACGGCTCCGCCAGCTCCCTGCAACTCGGTGCGGGAGAGAGAAAATTTGGGGCCGGCCCTCCTACAACTTGGACACAGCCCTGCTGGCCGGCCCCACGTGCAGTCCGGCGTGGGAGAAGGCTTAGGCCCCTTCCCCCCCCTCCTGCAGCCTGGGCGCAGCCCCGCTGGGCCCCTGCGACCCAGACGCGGCTTGGATGGGAAACAGTGCAAATGAACTCCTCTCCCTCAGCTCAAGCGCTGAGGATACTACACTTGAACAACGCAGACAGAGGTCACGTGGCCATCGCCCGGCCAAAAGACAAATTAACTGTTTTTTTCTTTGAATATCAGAATAAGACTTGAAAACATCCGTTTCCCACCCCCACAGAAAGAAAAGGAATGAAGACACAACAGGTACAACATAAAGACTCCAAGTTAATGAATGTAACCAAGCCTATATTCAGAGAGAGATGAGAAGTGCTTTGAAGCTGAAAATTCTCTTGTAAAAACATGTTGATAAACTTGGCTATAATATACCCTGTAATATATGAACAACGGTCTAAAAGAGTGAAAAAAGGGGGATGTAATGTTCTAGTTATAAGCAGTGGACTAAGACTCTTGTATTAGGATTCCTTGCCCTGAGAATAATAGAAGACTTGTGTTGCCAATAATGAAGAAAGGGGATTTCGTTGCCACTGTAATAGAAATGTTCATCCTCAGAAAAGCACCTCAGTGACCATCATATGTCCATGGGTAGTAGCTCTGGGAAAGCTACTGAAGTGGGAAAGATTCCAGAAAAGCAAATCTTTTTCCTTTGGGAGGTTGCTTGCTGGGAGGCTGATAACCATAGGAACTATGTTTCCTATGGAGAATCAACATAATAGAGCAAGAGAAAACTTCTCTCCCTACATGAACTAAGAAAAGAACTGTTTCCAGAGGTGTTATTTAACTACAAGTCTGTGGTAGCTGTTGAAGCTAAGAATAACACCCCCGAAAAAGCCCTTGGTGAAACAGACCCAAGGAGCAGCAAGATCCCCCCTGGGACAGGGAAAAGTGTGGTAGATGCTGAGTTGGGGTGTGTTCTTAGTAAGCCAGCCGCTCTCTCCCCATTGGTTTGTGCTTATGTTCATCAATTGTCTATCACCCTCAGTTTCTAGAATGTTCGTTTCTACTCGGTAGATGGTTGGTTTTCCCCCTTGTCTTTCTCTCAGCCCCCTCCCCGAAATACCCTCTGTTGGTCCCCTTCCCCTTGTCCCTCCCTTGTCCCTCCTCGGTGCCCCGATCTTATTGGTTGTTATGATCGCAATAAAGGCTGATGCGCGGCTGGGCTCGGGGCTCTCAGCTACTGAGTTACTCCGCTCTCAGAGCTCACGGAGTACGGATCCCCCGATACTTTGTTTCAGTGTCGTTATTCCGTCTCGGGAGCCCGTCGCTTTGCTACAGTTTCGGCAGCCGCGTTAGTTTTGCCTGCCTGCTTCGGAAAGCAGCAACCCCCGGCTTGGGGTCCCAGGATCCTGGCGAGCGTGGACCTGACCCCAGGGACACTCACTCGCCGCCTCTCGGGGTGCTGACTAACCCTGGCAGTCAGCTCTCGGAACACCCGAGGGACGCGGCACAAGTCGAAGTGTTGCTTTTTGTATGGTCAGTGGGAAAGAAATGAAGGGGGGAGGGGGGGGTGGGAAAAGTGTTCCAAAAGTTTTGTTCTGATTTCTGATTATTATTATTCCGGTTTTAAGTCTGTTAATAAATCCTTTTTATATTCCTTAAAGTATAAGCCTGCTTTGCCTACTATAAGTCCTTATCTCACAACAAAATCAAGTGATTTTGTTAAGTGTGCTAGCGTTTAGCCAAAAAACTCAAATAGGCAAATTAAAACCACTACATGTGGGCATTCCCTTGATACCGTTTGGTTTACTGCCTTTTTTTTTTTTATATGTTCTCTGTACTCTTTGCACATATATTTGTAGCTCTGTAGCTTACTGTATTAATAGCTAGTTTTTCCAGTACTTTTCCATGGCCTTTCCCTAAGCAGAAAGACAAAACAAATTCCAGAGCTCCAAGCCCCAGGGGGGTGCAATGCCCTGTCCTATCTCGGTTCTTCCTGGGAACCAAGGCCGAGAACAACTCTGAGGTACATTTTCATAAACAAAATACAGCCAGTGCTGAGAGGGGGGCTCCAGAGAAGGGGCTGGACCTGGGGGGGAATTGAATCACCACTTGTTCTCCTTATTGGTGCTTTTAATCAATTATGCTAATTTCCTAAAAGCTATAAATATGTCCTCACCCCTGGAGGGGGTGGGCTTTTATGGACACCTTTCCCTAACTGCTCCTGAAGACCTTAAAAATAAAGATCCCCTTTTATATTACCTCCTTGCTAAAATGATCTCGAGTTTCTTTTCCAGGCTGGGGGAAAAGGCAACACCCTCAGGAGAAATGAGGGAATCCCTGACGAGTGGCACAAACAGGGATGTTTCTGTTGTACAGAACATTAATGAGGCCACTCCAGGCTCATTTCCTGAGGTTTTAGGGGGTGAAGGATGTCCTGAGATGGGGTTGGTCCTGGTGCCAAGCCCTAATGCTGGTTTGGTTGGAATTCCAGGCACACTAGGGCCAGGAACAGCCCGGGATGTTGCTAATGTTGTTGTTTAGTTGGAATTCCAGACACACCAGAGTCCTGGCCTTGGGGGCAGTTTAGGGGGGTTTTGGGGGGCCCCTTCTCACCTCCCCCAGGTGGAATTTGGGCCCCCCTCCACCTTTTATGCCCCTCCCTCTTTGTTTGAAGGATAAAATTTTGGATTTTGGGTGACTGTAGCCCCCCCCCCCCCCCCCATGTAAATAAATGGCACTGTTGCCTCGTACCTGGGAGGTCATGTCTGTCCGTCTGCTGCACCCCATCTGCTGCATCCTGCGACCCCCCAGATATGAGGGGAAAATGGTGGGAAAGATGAGGGGAAAAGGGTAGGAAGCATGGAGGGACAAAATGGCAGAGATGGGAGGGGACAAGATGGTAGAAACATGAGGGGAAAAGATGGCAAAAACCTGAGCAAGGGGAACAGCCTGGGATGTTGCTGATGTGTTGTTGGAATTCCAGGCGCTCTGTGGCCATGGCCGGGAACAGCCTGGTGCCGCCCATCATGCTGTGGGGCCAGTGCACCCCCACCCACTGCGTGTCCTCCCTGCTGCTTGTGGATGACTCTGTCATCGTCACTGGCTGCCACGACGGGCAGATCTACCTCTTGGACCTGGGTGCTGACCTGCAGGTAATGGATCCAGAATTCTCATTCCCAGCACCTGGGAGTGCACCCTCAGCCTGTCCTCCCTCTCCCAGTGCTTGGGTGGCCGTTCTACCCTTCCCACAGTGCTGTTCCAGGTTACCAAGAGATGTTTTGGCTCTTGGACTTCGTTGCTGCTCCTGCAGGAATTTTTTTTAACTCATTCCAATTTCTTGGAGCTGTTCTAAACCAGTTGCTTTCTAGTTGAGCTGCTTAATATCGTGTTGTGAAAAGGAATTCCTTCCCGGTCTCCCATCTGGCAGTGGGAAGTCATTTCCCCTTTTCCTGGTCCTCCATTCCCTGTCCCAAGTCCCTCTCCAGCTCTCTTGGAGCCCCTTTTGGCACTGGAAGGGGCTCTGAGGTCTCTCCTTATTTACGGATATACAGGAAATCAACTCTTAACATGCAACACAATTTTTTTCATTCAGCCAAACTCAATTCAAATTGAACTGAGTCAAATTCATCTCCTGATTTGTAAATATGGAGAGGAGTTTGCAAAATGCACTTTCCCCCCAAATTCTCATTCCTGTGTGAAGCAGAATGTCTTCCAAGATGATCCATCTACTGCTGTGCTAATTAAATGTGTGTAGACATATCAATAGATCTATAACACATGAAGTAGAAAGCTGGGATATGGATATTCTGGTCATTAGTGTGATTTTGACTCTCTGTTTTCTTTCCCTGATCCCAGATCAGTCCCAGAGCTCTGCTCTTTGGTCATACAGCCTCAGTTACTTGTTTATCCAAGGCCTCAGCTTCCAGTGAAAAGCAATATATAGTGAGTGCATCAGAGAGTGGGTGAGTTTCTGAGTGTTTATTAATGTGCAGAACTGCAATAATGGGAATTTGTCCCAAATTTATCCCTATTTCAACACTGTGATTATTTTTATCCTCAAGAAAAAATTCCTCAGCAAATACTTTTTTTTTGACTGTTTTTATTAATCAGAGCAGTAGTTTAGAGAGAAATGGGAAGGATTTCTAGTGCAATTGATATCCAAATAGATAGGGATTTTTTTATCCAGAAAAGGTAGGGAATGATTTGCCTGAATAACCTTTTAAGAAGGAATTTGAGAGGAGAATGTGTCAAAATTTAGAATTTCCACCTTGGTCTGATTTCAGGGCTAAGTAATCTCTTCCCATTGGATTTTCAACCAAAATGTGTTTTCATTGGGAATTTATCTATCTGATGGAGACAGTACCTCACAGATTCTGTTCTGATTTAAAATAACATAAAGTTTTAAATTAAAAAGTACTGTAAATAGGGGGAATAGCTGCTCATTTGAACTCCTGCAGGTTCTGTAATTTATCCTCATAGGGAACAGGAGGTTGTGTGGATTCAGGAGAACTGGAAAGTCCAGTTGATTCTGAGTTTCTCTAAATACAATTGAGATAATCCCTAATAAATGGTTCAAATGAAGTTCCTCCCAGTGTAAAGGGTTTTAAGTGCTTGGAAGCCTGGCCTGTTTTTCATGTGGTTTTCCTGTGTTTTAGGGAGATGTGCCTGTGGGATGTGAATGATGGGAGGTGCATCGAGTTCACTAAACTGGCCTGTGCACACACAGGCATCCAGGTGAGTGCTGGGAGGGATGGCAGAACAGGAAGTGTCCTCCTGTGGGCAGCAGAATGGATTTGGGAAACACACTTTAGGTCCAAAATGAAGGAATCCCTGTCCTACATGGATTCTAATTCGTGTTTGTTCCCATCTGTACAGTTCTATCAGTTCACAGTTGGCACACAGCGGGAAGGGAGACTCCTATGCCATGGACATTATCCTGAAATTCTGGTCGTGGATGCAACCAGCCTTGAAGTTCTTTATTCTTTGATATCCAAGATCTCTCCTGACTGGATCAGCTCCATGACCATCATCTGCTCCAACAGTAGACAAGGTGATTACTTCTTGTGGCAGGGACACCTTCCCCTATCCCAGGCTGCTCCAAGCCCCATCCAGCTCAGCCTTGGACACTTCCTGGAATCCAGAGGCAGCCACATCTTCCCTGGGAATCCTGCTCCAGCTGGATCAACTGGCACAGGCTGAAGTGTCACCTGAGCACAGACTGGGTTTGTTCTGCTAATTGGTGTTAATTTGGTGGGCTTTAATTCCTGCTAGACAAGTGTCTTGTTCGGGTGTTCCTGTTGTGGAGACTGGAATTCCTGAGAGATTTGGGGAACACTGAGGAGAAGAGCCTGACTAAAGGACTTCTCCCTTGAGTTAAGGCTCAGCAACAGTTGTAAACTGGGCATTCCCAAAATCCCAGGGTGGGAAAGCTCAGCTGTTATTCCCACAGCAAATAAATTGCTGGAACAACTGGACATGAGCTCTTGTATAAAGTGTTTCTTGCTAATGCCTTTCATTTATTCCTTGTTCTGTGACCATCTTCACAAATAAACGTTCCATTCGGAAGCAAACGCTCCAGGAATGCTTGGATCAGGTTTTCATTTATGCTCAGATATGCACAGGTGAGGAAGTCCTTGTGCCTCAGCCTCATTTTTGTGTTTCCCAGAGGACACTGTTGTGGCTGTGTCTGTGACTGGCATCCTGAAAGTCTGGATCATCACCTCGGAAGTCACTCGGCTGCAGGTAGGCAAAGGCTGCTGGATTAGTGACACTTCCTGGTGGGATGAAAGGTTCCTGTTCCTTTTCTGCTGCTGCTATTCTTTTTCCTCTTTACCAGTGGAAAATCAACTTACTGAATTTTCCTTTACTGATTTAAGTTGCCATCAGAATTCCTAATCCTTCTCAGAGAAGTGATTTCCAAATTAAGTGTAGGATTATCTCCAATTTTTCCAAATCTGGTTTTCATTTGTACCATGTAATGATATGGGTTAATATTTTGCTGAGCAGACCATACCAGTTTTAGGAATATCAGGATTATCTCCAGCTCCCTGTTATTTGGCATCTCCTGGGTACTAATTCTGGCAGTAATTAGGCAGACTTTTAGACTTCACACAAGAGGACAGCAGGCACAGACTCCGTGTAGAGGCTTTATTATGACCTTCACCTTACAGTGTTCTTGTGCCAAGACAAAGACTAAAGACTACTAAGACTAGACTAAGACTACTAGCTATTGCACAGTGAAAATTCCTTAAATACCATTACACAGATAGGATATGTCATCACATAAACAGGAAAGATGTTCACCACAGTGTTCCCCAATCACCTGGGTTATTGCACAGTTTTTACCTATTATGGTAACAGGTAAACAATACCCTATAATATGGTCACAAACTATAATAATCGCTCTCAATAGGTCCAGAAGGCCACAAACCCACAATCCTCTCTCCCAGCCCATCCCTGGTGACCTGGATATGCTTCCATGGTCACCTCTGGGCCTAGGACAGAGGCCTGTTTTGGGCCTCAAGGCCTACTTTTCTATTATACATATAGTGTAACCCCACACTAATGAATAAAAGTCTTAAAGAAGACATGCCCCAGGTCTCAGACCTGTGGTAAATCAGCTCTTCACAGAAACCTCTTGTAAAAGATGTTTATCAAGTAAGGAAAAAATAACCTTCTATTTAGGACTGTGTAGTGGTTTGAGTTCGCCAATCCAAGTTTCTGGCCAAACACCAGCCCACTTACCAAAATTTAGTCAATTTTGCTGTGAGATAAGGATTACAAGTAGGCAAAGCAGGCTCAAACTTTCAAGAATATAAAGAAAGTTTATTAATAAACCTAAAAAGAAAAAAAACAGAACCAGAACAAAACCTTTAGAACACTTCTCCCCCCACCTCTCCATCTCTTTCTCACTGCCAACACAAAAAGGCAACACTGAACCTTCAGTCAGTTTACCACCTCTAAAATAGTCTTTTCTCAGTCCATTTAGGGAGAGAAGTTTCTCTTGCTTATACTATGGACTTCTCTACAAGAAAATACAGGTTTTTATGGTTTCAGCCTCACAACCAGCAGCCGCCCAGGAGGAAAATCTGCTTGTTGTGGAAGATCCCTCCCACACTTGTAGCCTTCTCACAGCTACTACGATGGGTTATGACAGTCCATGGGGTACCCTTTTAAGGATGAGCAGTTCTATTACAGCAGCAAAGAAAATCCCCTTCTTCTTTTACTGGCAACACAAGTTCTCCACCATCCCCGGGGCAAGGGTTCTGGGTCACAGCATCTTCTCTGTCTCTTCTCAAGCTTCTCATCAGGCCACAATTACTTCAGTATTTACTTATCTATACACAGGTGCCCTGGCTCACTGGCTGCAGTTAGAACATCACATCCCCCTTTGGACCATTTTCTCATATATTACAGGGAATATTTTAGCTCAGTCCCAACCATGGTTTCACAAAAGAATTTTCAGATTCATTATTGAAGCACTTCTCATGCTCCTCCCTCTAAGCGTTGGCTCTGCTTCCTTCACAGACTTTAGTGTCTCTGTGCTGTGTTTCTGTAGGTGTCCTCACTCTTTTCTCTCTGTAGGAGAGGATGGGTGTCTGCAAGTTTCATCCGGGCATGGAGAGGGTTAATCTCTCTCTTGGACCTTGCAATGGTCACGTGGTCTCTGCCCACGCTGTTTGAGAGCAGCACATCAGCATCTGAGCTGGGGGGGAGGGAAAGCAAGGGCTCGGCCCTGCCTGGCCATGGCTGGAATTTACGGCCCAGCTATCCCCCTTCCCACCCCCCCTGGGTGGGGGGCAAAGGCCCAGTCTTACCGGAGAGAGAAGCAGGGGACCTGCTTCTCTGGCAAAAGCAGGAAGGTAAGAGAGGGAGATTCTTAAGGGTCCTCTGCTTATATAGGTTTTTTTTCCTCGAAGGCAGATCAACTTTTAATTGGTTGGCATACTTATCAATACTCAAAACTAGCTGGTTATTGGTTCTGTCTCTCAGGAACGAAGTTGTATTACTTCTTGCAGCATGGGTCACTTCCAAGATTGACCCCTTCTGGGCAAACCCAGGACAGACTGACATGGGAGTGGAATCTGCTTCATTCCAGCTTCCTACCTTGCTGCAAGGTCAGCGCCACTAATCTGTCCTGCTGGGGAATTTGGGAGACTTAAGTGTCCAAAGAGGACACCACGTGCTCCTGCAGATCTACTTAGGAGGAGTAATGAAATAAAAATGCTCCGAGGGTTTGGGTCTTGCATAGAAATCGGCTATCTGGCAGCTTGAGCAGTGCCCCAGCCCTGTTCCGTGGGCTCTGGCACGGTCCTGAGTTCAGTTGGAGCAGGGAAGAGCTGGTTGAGTGTTGGTTCTGTTTGCTTTAGGACACCACCCCAGTGTATGAGGAGGAATCCAAACCCATCTATAGCTCGCTGGTCTTTCTGTCCAGCCTGGCGTTGCCACAACAGATTCCAGCTGGCTATATTTCCAGGAATGCCCCTGTCCCTAGGGCACTCTGGCAGCGTCTCGTAGACACTTAGCCAGAGAAACTGCGGCCTGCGGTGTGGTGCAGGAACGGTCCAGTTTAGCTATCAGCTGAAGATGAATAACGAGAGGGCCCTTGGAATGCCTTTAATTCTGAGTGGATTTATTGCAGAGTCTTCACACAGAGGAGAGGCAGGGTCCAAGAGGCCGAGGGGCCCTCCGACACAGCCTTAAGAGTTACCACGTATCACCAATCACCAAGGGGTTTGGGGGAGTATAGGGAAGGTTCAGGGTTACCTTGTCCTATGGGATGGGGAAGGAAAGGGGCCCAGGAGATAACAGGGAATAGAACAAAGGCTCTTAGGGGGAGGGAGGAGATGATGGACACTAGCAGTAGCTACTCTGGTTTGTCCTAGGTTAAACCATGGTCACTTCACCTTCCAGGGGTTTCCTATCTCCTTGGAACTTTCTCCACCAGTGATCTTTCTCCTTTTCTAAGTCTTCTCCCCCTGAGGTTTCTAATGACACATCCACAGCAGCTACACCCATCTAATGCAAGAACTGCCAGAGCATTTCCTTCTGCGCCTTCACCCAGCGCTCACTCCTGGTCGTGTGCTCCAAGTACTGGAGGGTAAGGCAGAGCCCCTGGGTCCTTCTCCCTCAGGAATCTCAATTAAACTACATGAAAACATTCAGATGAAAATGCTCCAAGCCTCTTTAATGTACCTCTATTATATATTTCATCCAAATCTCTGCCTGTGGTGCAGGTTTGGAACAAGATGATCCTTAGGGTCTTCTACAACACAAACCATTCCATGATTCTGTGATATTGAACCCAAAATCAGCTGCTACCCAGTCATTTTAATGTGTAATTAATTGGTTAATAGCAACAGACTTTGCTGTTTCCTCTCATGTTTTTGATGCTGGAGATTATTCCCTTTTATGTTCAATGCCCAGTGAAAATGAGCAGACCTGGACTGGTGGGGGCTTTATGGCAGCTGATAAAGTGATTGTATGGACAGAGGATGGACAAAGTTTCATCTATAAATTACCAGCCAGGTACTCAACAATGAAATACCCCATTTATTTAATTTTAGGTTAATTTGAATTGAACTGAATTAATTGAAGAACTACTGAAATATTGGTCTGGTAAGGAAAGGCATGTAAATACAAAACTACAAAGTTAATTCAAAATTGGGCATCAAAGAGGTTAAAATTTAGAAGAGTAAAATCAAAAACTTTTCTTCTGACATCTTCATGGTGTGCAAACATGTTTGTTCTGGGGAGAGATAGTGTTTTATCTTGAATATTCCCACATAAATCTTGTGGGGACTCCTTCCTTGCCCTCACGTGATCAGAGCATGAGAATGGGAGCAACATCCATATCCTACTGTAGGAATCACTCTATAAATGCAAGGAATTTTACTCCTTTCTTTGTTCTTACACCCAGCTGCCTCCCAGCCAGTGATTCATTCTGCAGGGATGTGGAGAAAGCAGTGGAAAACTTGATTCCACCTTTATTGTACAGTGTGTTGGACAGAGCAGATAAACAGGTACATCTCTTTTTTTGGAGCTTTTCTGATAAACTGTGTTAGGTTTTGCCCTGCTTTTAAAAGGAAGGAAACTTGGAGCTGAGCACGTGCTTTCTGCATGGTCTGAGGTTGTTCCTTATTTTTTGAACAGCTCCTAATATGTCCTCCAGGGACTCGGTTATTCTGTGGCCAGAGAGAGTTTTCCTACAGGCTCTTAATCCAAGGAGACTCCTCAGGGAGACTGTGCATTTGGAGCATACCCGACACCCTTGACCAGCAGGAGGGTGCAAAAGGTACCTGACTAATAGCCAGATCTTTGTTATTTCTGTGTGGCTTTGCTGGGTAAAAGCCCTGCAGGTTCTCCCACAGATCATGAACTTGGGCTTTGTTTGCTCCTTGTAGGAGTTGTAGTAACTTCATCTTTTCAGATATGCTCAAAATCTTAATTTGTGAATTCATTTCCAGTAGAGGATCCCAGAGTGCCTTGGGAGAGACCTTAAACATCCAATTCCAACTCCCAGCACCTCCCACTAGACGCGGTTGCTCAAATCCTGCCCGCCTCAGTCCTTGCTGATATTTCCCCTCCTTTCTCCAGGCCTGCAAACAACCACGTCCACGTCCCTGCAGGAGGCCTTTGACCAGCTGAGCCCCCATCCTGTGGGGATCATCAACCAGCTGAGCATCGTTCCCAACGTGAGCGAGCCGTTGCGGGTGACGGCCAGCGTGTACATCCCAGCATATGGGCGGCTGGTGTGCGGCCGTGAGGACGGCAGCATCGTCATCGTGCCGGCCACGCAGACCGCCATCGTGCAGCTGCTGCAGGGGGAGCACATGCTGCGCCGAGGTATGGGGGCATGGGGGCAGCAGGGCATTTATGGGTGGAAATCCTAGAGATCTGCTGTGCCATTCTGGGCTGGGAATAACTGTTACGTTGTTGGCCCAGGCAAGGTCAACTTGGATATTTCTCTGGGGGTTTTGAGGTGCAGGAGCAAAGATAAGACAAGGGAGCATCTCCTGTCTTCTCCAGAATTGTTCCTGGCACTGTGTTGCTGGGTACTGATGTGCCAGTAAAAATCTCCATGGGAAAAACCTACCAGGATTCCTGGTGGGATCCGTGTGTTGTGCTTGGGCTGCTGTTGGATGTGTGGGTTCCATATAACGTTACCTTCATAGTTTGGGGATCTGAGTTGCAGAACAAATGCTTGGAAGTTGATTGTTCTATTGAATTTCTGTTTTTCCTCTCTTTTTCTGTGCTTTTACCCCTCTCCTCCCTCTTGCCAGGCTGGCCCCCTCACCGCACGCTCCGAGGCCACCAGAGCAAGGTCATGTGTTTGCTGTACCCTCACCAGGTCTCCTCCCGCTACAACCAGAGGTACCTGATCTCAGGTGGGGTGGATTTCTCCATCATCATCTGGGATATCTTCTCGGGAGAGATGAAACGTATCTTCTGTGTCCATGGGGGAGAAATCACCCAGCTGCTTGTTCCACCAGAAAACTGCAGTGTAAGTTCTCTAGGGTAACCTTCCCAGCACCTTAGTCCTCCTTGAGAATGGGAATGCAACATGGAATGCTGGAGATGTAGCACCAACACAACTCGTGCAAGAGCTTCACAAAAAAGATTATTCTGTTATTTATGGTTTGTTCCATCATGTTTAAATTATATAAAGGATTGAAAATAGGGGCTTTATTAAACCTAATAAAAATAGGGTTTAGAGACAATTTTGCCTCTTGTACCTTAGCTGAATAAATAGAATTTAATGAACCAAGTGGCATTGATTGAAAACGCTGGGGTTTGCTTAAGAAAACGGGATTTAATACCCATTTGCTCTTTATGATGTGCAAAAGATGGATTAAAGGGAATTTCTACTCAGGGAATTCTGTTCCCAGTGACCTCAGTGAGTTTGAACATAGTTGGAGGTGCCTGAGTTTTGTTTGTAAAAGAGGTTTTTGGTCACCCTGCTTGGCCCAGTGGGGGAAAGGTTTCTAATACCAACTCTCTGCATTATGATTAAGCTTTTTCTCTTTTTTCTTTTATTAGGCAAGAGTCCAGCACTGTGTTTGCTCTGTTGCCAGTGATCACTCCGTGGGTCTGCTGAGTCTGAGGGAGAAGAAATGCATCATGCTGGCATCCCGCCACCTCTTCCACATCCAAGTGATCAAGTGGAGGCCGTCCGATGACTACCTGGTGGTGGGATGCTCAGATGGCTCCATGTACGTCTGGCAGATGGACACTGGTGAGCTCAGAGACGTTGATTAATCCATTTTTAATGGATATAAATATAGATCTGCTTTTAGTGCTGTCGAAGCTGTGTCTGAGGGGAGAATTCAAACACTTTTGCATGTTTATATTTGGAACTTACCACTCCAGGTGTTCAGTACAGAATCACGCTGGGGGGTTTTTGAACCTCATGGAAATTTAAGGAAAATCCCATCCTCCCTGTGCTGTTGGGGATGTTGAGCTGTTCTCTGTCCCTCCTGCTGCTGCAGGGGCTCTGGACAGGTGCGTGATGGGGATCACAGCTGTGGAGATCCTGAACGCCTGCGACGAGGCCGTGCAGGCGGCTGTGGACTCGCTGAGCCACCCCGCTGTCAACCTGAAGCAGGCCATGACCTGCCGCAGCCTGGCTACCCTCAAGAACGTGGCCCACCAGAAGCTCCAGACCCTGGCCACCAACCTCCTGTCCTCCGAGGCCTCGGATAAGGTGGGTGTGCTCCGGCTGGAGCCTGGCTTTCCAGAAAGGGGTGAAATACAGGAAGTTTCTATCATTGTAAAAAGGAGGTTCTCAGCCAGAGCTCTCCAAAACCTAAACATGGTTGTTCCCCAGTTTATGTTGCTATCCGTGATCCCACTTTGGTTTTATCCAGGTTGAGTTACAGAATCTGGAATCATGGAATGCTTTAGGCTGGAAAAGCCCTTTAAGATCAAGTCCAAGCATTCCCCAGCACTGCCAAGGCCACCACTCTCCCATGTCCCCAAGTACCACATCCACATGGCCTTAAATCCCTCCAGGGATGGGGACTCCACCCCTGCCCTGGGTTTGGACAGCCCTTTCCATGAGGAATTGTTCCCAATATCCAGCCTAAAGCTCCCCTGGCACAGCTTGTGGCCAGCAGAGTGCAGCAGTGCTCTGTTCCCAGCTTCTCCCATTTATCCCTTTCTTTGGCCTTCTGCTGTCACCTTCTGTTTGGAGAGAAATCTCATGTAGTGAGAACGTTCCTTAGAGCACCACCAGCACATTTCCATAAAAAAATGTGTGCTCAGGATTTCTGCTGCTGTTCCTTCAGCATCCAGGCAGAATTGGGAATGTTGCATTTGTACCTGCAGTGTTTGATGTGTGGGCTCCTCATCCAGTGAAGGTGCTGGGAATGAAGGTGTTAGGGAGAATAATGCTTAAAAACTTATGTTAATGTTCTGGTTTCCAGTCTCCTTTCTGACATTCTTCAGCTTTTATCCCATAGCACCTTCATTCCCTTCCTTCTCCCTTTTTCCCCCGTGGGAAGGAGGGAAGGAGGAAGAAGATGAACTGAAGGGGAATGACCAAGTGGTGCAGTAATTGCAGGTCTGGGTGAATCCAAGTAGCTTCTTTTCCAATGGCAAATATTGATTCTATAGTTCACCCTCCAAATAGGAAATATTTAATGTGTTTTAAGCTTCATAACAAAATATTGGAATTTTGCTGTTCCTTGGAATATAACTACGATTGTGTGCAATCCAGGAGAAGGAAGTGTGAACTTGTGTCTCACCTGGAGAGCTCAGTTTATCTATAAATATCTGTAAATTGAATTTCTCTGGTTTGTGGGTGTGTTTCAAACTTGGCTCATCCACAGCTTCCCTAATGGAAGTGTCAATTTGCTCTCTTGTTTTTCCAGGGGAATTTACCTAAATACTCCCATAACTCCCTGATGGTTCAGGCCATCAAGACCAACCTAACAGACCCAGACATCCATGTGCTGTTCTTTGATGTGGAGGCCCTGATTATCTAGCTGCTGACGGAGGAGGCCTCCCGGCCCAACACCGCCCTCGTGTCTCCAGAGAATTTACAGAAAGTCTCCGGTGGCTCTGACATGGGAGGCTCCTTCCTCAAGGGCAAACGAGCGGCTGTGCTCTTCCAGCAGGTTAAGGAAACCATCAAGGAGAACATCAAGGAGCACCTCCTTGATGATGAAGATGAGGATGAAGAGGCCATGAAGCAGAGGAGAGAAGATGACAACCCAGAATATCGCTCCAGCAAATCCAAACCACTGACTTTGTTGGAATATAATCTAACCATGGATACAGCCAAGCTCTTCATGTCCTGCCTGCACGCCTGGGGCCTGAACTATGTGCTGGATGAGCTATGCCTGGATCGCCTCGGGATGCTGAAGCCACACTGCTCCGTGTCCTTCGGCCTTCTGTCCCGAGGTGGCCACATGTCTCTGATGCTCCCTGGCTACAACCAGCCCGTGGGCAAAGTGGCCTTCGAGGAGCTAGGCAGGAAAATGTCCGTGACAGAAAGCTTCAGGAAGGGCACGTACGGAGTGTCCCGGGCTGTCACCACACAGCACCTGCTGTCCGTCATCTCCCTGGCCAACACGCTGATAAGCATGACCAACGCCACCTTCATTGGGGACCACATGAAGAAAGGCTCCACCAAGTACAACAAACACTCCTATGGCAGTTTCCATTTTAATTTAACTTTGGATTTGGTGTAGTTTACCTTGTGATGGATTGAATGGCTCCCAAAGCCTTTGGGGCTGGAGCTGATGTGTCTCTTTGTGGATGTTTTGTGTTTAGGCTGCCCAGGTCAGGCACTCCCGAGATGGCCAAGGTGAAGCCACCCCCTCCAATGTCCAGCCATGCAGCACAAGGGCAAATCAAACAAGGTAAAAACCACTTCCTTTGCAACCCTCGGATCTGTTATTCCAGTTCTTTACATCGAATTTAACACCTTGTTATCAAGAGATAAAATTATTGCATGGGGGGAAAAAGTAGTGTAGTAATGTAATGGTAATCTAGATGAAATTATTGAGAATTAGGACCTGTTTAAGGATCAATACAAGGTGCTGATTCTGCCATTAAATCATTTCCTGACAAGGAGTTTTTGCATGTTTCAAGTGCTCCCAAACATTCTGGTGCTGAGGAGGCTTAAAGCCTGTAACTAAAGGCTCTACAGACTCATCCCAAACTGTTTCTGTGGGAATGATCCCAGCTCAGTGCCAGGATCACTCCTTGGCTGATTGGAACTCCTGACATTGGAAGAGTGTGAGCAACTCCAGCGAAACTTACAATCAACCATGAAGTCAAACCAAACCCACCTGCCTAAAAACATATTTAAAATCACTTGATTTAGATGTACTTTGGTCTTTTCAAAACATCCCAGTTTCTCTTACTGTCTCCATGTTTCTCTGCAGCTGCATGTCTGCCTCTTCCTTGTTGGAAAACCTGGTGTCCTGGTTTGAAAGACAGGTGTCTGTTAAGGAAGGCAGGAGCCTCCCTTGGAATGGGAAACTGTAACCCTTCTCCCTCCGAATTATTCTAAATTTGAAATCAAGAGGCTCTCAGGCAAAGATATGGGAATAGGAATAACAGTTCTTTACTAATATCTAAAACAAAGCTAACAAATAACAACAGCTATGGTGTTAACCAACAAACAGAACCAGAAACTCAGTGGCAGCCTGCTTGGCTTCAGGCACCTTTTCTCTTTGGTGCAGTTCCAGTCACAGCCTGCAGGGGGCGCTCTGGGTGTGATGATTCCCCGGTGGCTGCAGGGGGCGCTCCGGCGTGAGCTCAGGTAGCACACGGCAATGGCGACTGCCCAAGGCAGGGAGGGACGGAGGAGAGCCTTTGTTTCACAGACCCTTGGGGGCGACTGGTGTCAGTGCCGCAGCAGGATCCCCGGACACAGGGAGCTGGGATGGCAAGAGGTCCCGGCTTGCAGGGGGAGCCCAGTTACAGTGTAGCGAAAAACTCAGAGCAGCACCAAGGAGTGGGGGAGAGACAGGCTGGTGGCAGGCAGCTCCCGATGGGGGTAGAGGCAAAAAAACTCACAGCAGACAGACCGGCAGCTCCATGCTGGCTTCTCAGGGGCCGTGGGTTCAGCAGGCAGCAGCTCCAACCGTCTGGCTCTGAGGGTCCCGAGCAAGAGAGAGCGACCTCCCCCCGCCCTTGCTTTTTCAGTCTCCCAAATCTCTAGTTGTCAGGCCCTGCTTCCATGAGAGTGATTCTGCCCCACCCTGCCAAGGAGAAAGGCCCTAGCCCTGTCCTTTTTTCTCTTAAGTACTCAGCCATTAGCCCAGTCATTAGTGCCTTAGCAACCCATGGGAGAAAAATTCCTGAGGGGAAAAAAAACCCAAAAAAACTAGATCCAAACTCCAACACCTGGAATTCTCATTAAGTTGAATATTATTTTGAAGCTGAATATTATTTTGAGTTGCATATTATTTTGAAGCTGAGTATTATTTTTAGGTTGGATATTTAAGTTGAAGATCATCACAATTTCCTCTTGTTTTCCATTCTCCAGTGATACTAATCCGTTTTTCTGCTGCTGCTCTCCTCACTTCCCTCTTTTTTTCTCTTTTTTCTTCTTTCCTCTGCAAGTTGCTCCTGCTTCTGCTTCCAGCACGGAATCTGGGCACTGACACTTCTGCTTTCCACTCCTGTTTCTTAGTCAATGAAGGTATTCCTTCCTCACTTTTCTACTTATCCTTTACTTCAGCTAAAATCCTTCCTCATTGTTATTTTCATTTGATTTCTAAAGGAATTCTTCTTTGCCAACGGGATTCCTGGGGATGGGTTCCCTGTTGGCTTTTAATCAAAAAAAGCAGTTTCACACCATTTAAATCTGAGTTTTGGTGTTGATGGAGATTTGAATATAATATTTGATATAATGTTGGACATATATTAAACATAATACAGAGTATTTCACAAGCATTTTTACACACTGTGTTATTTGAGCTCTGTATTTCTCTCCTGGTTTTACCTGCACAGAACTGCAGACCTGTAGTAGGAACTCACCTGGATTAAGTGTGTTAAAATATTTATGTGGAAAAATAAGGATAGCAGGCAAACTGTACTTGGATATATTTGCATAACTTTAATTCAGGACAGAAAACCCTGCGTGATCCTTGAGGTGGTGATTCCCATGAGTTTGCTGTAATTTATTTATGAAATGTCACCATAAATAAATTTACCTGAACTGGAGATGTGTTTATTCCATGTTTTCCCAGGCTGGAGCCAGCTGGCTGCCATGCACTGTGTGATGCTCGCGGACCTGCTGGGGCTGGAGAAATTCTGGCCTCCTCTCCTGGAGATGCTGGCACGCAGATGGCAGGATCAGTGCCTGGAGGTGAGCTCAACCTTCATATTTTGGGACTGATGTTGTCTTTCAGTGGTTAAATTTTCCTTTTCCATAAAAACCCCACATAATTCTTTTCCGGCACAGATCGTGATTCAGGAATATTTTCTAGTTAAACCCAGTTTAACCCTGGAATATTTTAATTGTGATTCAGGAATATTTTCTAGTTAAACCCTAGTTTAACCCTGTTGAGAATGACATTAAATCTTTGTGTTTATGTGTTTTTTGACCCTCTGGGATGTGTCATTCCCTGGCTGGGTGTCCCTGCAGGTGCGGGAGGTGGCACAGGCGCTACTGCTGGCAGAGCTGCGCAGGATCGAGCAGGCGGGGCGCAAGGATATCATTGACACCTGGGCTCCCTACCTGCCCCAGTACATGGACAGCATCATTTCCCATAAGGATCACCCCTGGAACAGCCCCCTCACCAGGGAAACCAGGGGAAAGGGCCTTGGGATCCCCACATCCCCAATAATCCACCCAATCCTGGCTGCTTCGTCTCTAAACAGCTCCTGCAATGGGTGTCCCAGGCCTCCAGGGAATTCACAGATATTCCCCTCAATGAGAACATCTCAACATGCTCATCTTCCTCAGAATGAGCTTTTTACCCCTGAAAATGTGGTTTCTATTAAACACCAGCTGATTTTAGTGTGTCTAATCATGGTATTAAATCTAAATGGAATGCATGAATTCCATAGATGTTAGGATGTGTTTTGAATTTCTCTGAGCTCAGTTAGACTGGAAACCTTTCCAGTGGGTCAAAACTAGCACATTGGGATTAGGTTTTTATGGTAAGTGGTGAAACTCTTGGAATTAAGGATACAGAGTTGGAGGAATTGAAGGGAATAAGAATTATTTGGGATATAGCAGACCTGTGAAAAGTCTCAATTTCTGCTAGAAAGAGATGGAGGAGAATAGGAAAGATAAAGAAATATTCCTTTTGTCCTACATCCTCCACTCCTCCCAATTCTCCTGTTTGATATTGGGGCATAAATTATTAATAATAATAAATATTGATATGGAGGCAAAAATCAGCTGATTTTTGGGTCCAGCAGACTCAAATCAACGTCAGATTCTACAAATGAAACTCTCCTTTGGAAGGGATTCCTTTGAATAACAAATTCCTATTTGAGTTTGCTTATTTCTAGATTTACCATGGTCAGTGTAAATATTGCTTACTGTGCTGTGGGGCCCCAACCCTCAGTGAGGGGACAGGAATATCCAGGATATTCCAGAGCAGAGGCTGTTCCTGCAGCTGGAATGTGGCTCCTGGTTAATGGGAAACAGAGGTTATCCAGCTGTGACCTTTGCGTGCATGCGGCTGCGGCAGCCAGGGAGCAGCTGACATCAATCCAGCCGTGGGGAGCCGATCGATGGCAGGCAGGGCAGCCTCTGCAGACAGCTCCTTCTGCCCAAAAATTAACTGCTTCCCAGATTCCTAAAATTCTGTTAGTTCAGGTGAAGCGTGGTTTGTTTTAAAGGGAAAATGTGCAGTGTGGCAGCACAGAATTGAAGGGATTTAATGGTTATCTGGAATGCTCTGGGCTGGAGCAAGCAGGGACATCTCCCACCAGACCAGGTTGTTACAAGCCCCATCCAGACTGGCCCGGGACACTTCCAGGGATGGGGAATAATCCATGTTAGCCCTGGAAAGCCAAATAAATATCAAATTTTGCTATTTCTAGATGAGGTTGAGCATCTTGTGCGAGGTTGGAGTTGAAGGAGCCCAAAGCAAGGCAGGACCTGAAGGAATGAAATGAAGTTTAGCTGCTGCAGGAAACAGGGAATTGCTTCCCCAAATCCCTGATTTTGGGGTGTTGGGTTGTTCCCTCCAGCCAGAGTGACCACAGAAGCCCTTCAGACTGCGACTGCCAGCCCAGATCCCTCAGGAACAGAGGCCAAAGTCCAGGAGGAGGAGCACGACCTGGTTGATGATGACATCGCAGCAGGTGAGTGTTCAGATCATCAATATTATCAAGATAATTGATATGTCTCTATTTTAATGCATTTTGAGCTCTTAAATCTGCCCACAACCAACAATAGTTCTTCAAAAATAAAGACTTCCTATGATTCTTTATTATTCTTTATGATTATCCCTAAATAATTTATTCTGGTGGAAGATCTGATTTAAGGGTGCTGCATCCTGAATTTTGGTTTCAATGGGATACAATTACATTTGTAATGTGAGAATAGGAGGGAAAAATAAGAATTTTGAGACAATTTCACCTCAGCTTCTTTCTCTGATGGTCTCATTAAGACCAATATTTGTTGATGGGATTGCTGATGTTTGGTGCTCAGTAGGATCTTTTCCAACTTGGGATTCCCCGAAAGCTTCCAGTTTTTCAGATCATTTCTTAAAAGGATCATTTGCACCTCAGAACTTTGGGAGAGGGAAACATTTTAGCTGAGCTGGCTGAAATACTCACTGGAAATCCTTCATATACTCCAGTGGCTTTTAAACATTTCAGAAGTTATTTAGAAAATTTGGTCTGTCCTCAAATCTCCTTTTAATGCCCAAAAGGCTTTTTTGGGTAACTAAAAATAGAATTTGTTTAAATAACTCATACATGGACAGCAGCATTTTTTCCCAGTTGGGCAGAAATTCTCCTGGATTCAGTGGTCAGAATTTGGGAATTTGCTTAATTGGCTTATTCAGAGTATATTTTGAATTGCTTTTTATTGTGTAATTTATAGACTTTCTGATTTTGGTTCCACCTGACTAAAGTAATCTAAAATTAATTCCAAAGTGATTTATTATTTGCTCTGTGTGATATTACAATTGTTTTACTCAAAGAAATCAAATATTTCCGAAGAAAATATTGCAACAAAAGGCAAGTCCTGACCATACTGTGCTTTTTAAATTTTAGTTTCTCCTGTTGAGCTTTTATCAGTATTAATTTTTAATAGCACTGACTTTTGTGGCTCCTTTGGAAGTTTCTCTTCCTTGCTGCCAGAGGGATTGGAAGGGGGAGCAGCAGGTGCTGTTTCCCATTGCGTCCCCCCTGCTTTCCAGCCCCGGAAAATTTGGGCTGGATTGAAGCTCCACAACAAAAGCACCATCTGGCAGCCCCCTGGCCCCTGTTCCACACAAAATTCCTGCTGGGTTTCATTTAAGGAAGTTCCACTGGAGCTGAGCACCTCCCAGAACCTGTCACAGGGAGTTTGTGTCCCCCAAACCCACCCGGGTGAGGGGGAAAAGCTTTTAATTTGAATTTAACCACTCACTGGAACCCATCCACCATATCATGGGCTATCGTGTGAGATTCCCGAAAAGAGGGAGGGTTTGTCATCCAAAACTTGGTCCCTTTCAGATGCTGATTGAGAAAATGCAGGGCGACTCATCCCTCTGCTGGGTCCTGTTAAAATTGCAAATGGAATGTGAGTGCAGGGATACGGTATTTAACATGGAAGAGTTGGGCTTTAAGGGAGTTTTTGGGTGTACTGACAGGAATTCTGAATTTGAGGGAATATCTACAAGGTAATTGTATCCAGATTAACAGAGAATTTGGGTTCCTACTCTTTGGAAGCAGCTGTTTATGGGAAAGCGTGAAATTACAAGGCACACTCCATTCCTTTTTCCTTTTTGAAGGAATATGGCTCAGGAAAAGGGAGTTTTCCAGCACAGCCTGTGTTGGGAAGCTGTGGGCATCTGCCAGGGAAGCAGTTGTCTCCCAATAAGCCCCATTCAGCTACACGAGGGGTTTGGGGCTGGACATCTGCATGATCAGCATCTGCTGCTCGATGCTTGTTAGGGAAGTTCCCAACTCCACAGAACCAGTTTGGGGCTGGTTTCCAATTAAGGGGGAAGCGTTGGAGCGGAGTTGGGAGCTCTGTGCTCAGCCCGGCAGCTGCCCCATCCCTGGAGGTGTTCCAGGCCAGCTTGGAGCAACCTGGTCCAGGGGAAGGTTCCCTGCCCATGGAGGGCTGTGGAACTCAAAAATTCATATTTACTTGGGAAAAGTTGTGTTTCTTTGTCTTGAAACCATTTTCCCTGTAATTTTGCTCTGCTGCCTCAGGGATGTGAGGCAGGAACACTCCGGTGGGATGGTTTCCTGAACTCCAGGACTGTTGGCATTGAAAGCTTCCCAGGCTTCCTGCATTTTCCTTTTGAGATGTCACAGTAGAGTGGTGATGTTAAAGTGTGTGGCAGGAATGTGCTCCTGGCTTGTCCTTCAGCTCCCTAAAGCAGGTGCCAGGATTCCTTCAGGCTGTTCTGCTCCAGGAGTGGGATGGGAAGGGAAGGAGAACTCCTACTTGCACTATGCAGGTTTGAAAACATCTTGTGGTTCCTTACTAAAAGAGAAATTGGTGAAATAGTTCCATTAAAACACTTTTTAAATGGTATTTCTTGATTTGTGGGTCCATTTTTGTGGGTAAATTTTTGTAGGTAAATTGATGCCAATGACTCTGAAGCTCCAAAATCCCATTCCTGGTGGAAGTTTAAAAAAACCCCACCTTATTGTACTGGAAATTGCCCTTTTTTTGTCATTTAGGCTGTAATTTGGACTGTAACTACTCCAAATTAAGTCTTGCTCATCACTGCTCCAAGTGATTCTGTTGGGAAGTTGTCACTGAAGTTTAAATCCAGTTTATTTAAGTGTTAAAGATCATTGGACTAAAGGCTCTTTATATTGAGATCCTATTAGCAATAAACAGATCTTTAAAAAATTGAGATTATCATCCCTTAAATGTCCCCTCACAGGGAAATTTTGATGGATGAACCCAGTGCTTTAAAATCCACATAAAAGGTGCTTGATATTCCCCATCCAAGCAGCACAGAATCCATTTTGTCTCTGCCTATTTCCCTGGAAAAGGCTGCAGCATCCTCACCCATTTTGTGTTCCCAGATGCTGCAGCACAGTGAAATATTCCCTCATAAAAGGGAGCAGAAAATTCCAGTAAACTGCAGGAGATGGGAATGGCTGCAAAAATTCTCATTTTATGTGTGGAAAAGCACACCTTCTACCTGCAATTAAAGAAATTAAGTTGTAATTTCTAATGTGTGACAACTCCCAGCACTTAAAGAGCTCTGCCATTAAATTATTCCCAATTTAGACTTCCAGGTATTCCAGATCACTGATTGTATTGACACAATTTTTATTAGAAATTAATAATTGGCACTGAATTATTATGGCAAAAATAATATTTTTAATAAGCTGTTAATAAGTATTAATAATTAATTAATAAGAAATTCCTTGCCTAATTCCAGATCTCTCTAGATAAAGGGAAGACTCCAGTAAAAGAAGTCCAAATCTGAATTTCCCATTTGGAATTATGCTGATTTTTTTTATTCCAAGTAACTGAAGAGTAAAAGCAATTTAAATTGGGGTGATTAAAAATCCCTTCCAGCCCATTCCATGATTCTGTGATCCCACAGCACTGGGGCTCTGCAAACATCTCCAAGTCCAGGTATGGAGCTTTTTTAGGCAGAATCAGGATAACTGAGAATTACTGGTGACACATCTCTGGGCTGGGAGCATGCAGCACTCAGAGCTTCCTCCAGGTTGGTTTGAGCTCCCTGGGATGGATTTAAAGCCACTCTTGGCTTTAAACAGCTCCGCATTTTGGGAGGTGTGAGGAAAATAATCCACGAACACCAGAGGTTTATGTCCAAAAAGGAGACAGAGGAGTCCTGTAACTTAATTCGAATAAAGGGAGAGGCCATGGGGCATTTCCCCTGGGGTCTCTCAAAATTTTGGGGGACGCAGCCTCCCTTTATCCTAATTCCCGGACCGCAGGCCCTGCTCTTGTTCCCCATTGGCTGAGGTATCCGAGAGGTACAGACTTCCTGGAATCGCCTAATACAGACCCCCCCCCCCCCTTCCCCCCCGCTTGTCTTTCCCGGAATGGTCCTTCTTGGTTCCTTTCATATTCCAACAGTCAGCTTTATTTATCAGTAGACCTGTGGTTTGTTTGTAAATGTAAATTTCAATGGAATTCTCCCCATTGTTTCTTTTATCTCTAGGTGACAGCCTTATCTCTCTGACACTGTTTGTGAAGACAAGTTTCTTCATTCCTTTCAATCCCTCCCCTTTTATTTTAATAATTGTCTTTACAAACTTTATTTATCATTGACATAATTTTCTGTTCCTGGGTCCTTTTTGGTTTTGTCATTATTTGCAGTGACATCATCTTTTTTTGTCCTTTTGTAGCAATCTCTGGATCTATAGGCATGGCTACTACCTGCATCTCTTTGATCACGTGTTGAATAAGTTGTACTAAGCAAGGGATCATGCATGGTAAAAAGATGAGAGTTGCTATAGCACATAAGAGGAAAAAAAGCATTTGTTTAACCCATAGTCTGTCGCCCTGAATTTTTAGTGTGCTGTGTTGATACTTAGTAGAAAAGGTTCTCATAGATTTTATGTAAACATAGTCTATGTTTTGCTGACTGGCCAAGGATTGTTTTGTACCTTTGGTATTGTTTGTCATTCCTTTCCCAAGGTCGGGGAAGGTTGATGGACTGTGTTCCTTACCTATGGAATTGGAGAGGTGGTAACCTCATTGTCCAATCCATAGTTGTCTGAACAAGGTATATAAATGTAAGAATAAAGAGAGGCTGGGCTCTTCTTCTCTCTGCCTGGCCTTGGTGGCTCTGACCTGACCTGAGTGCCTGATTTCTTCGTGTCCAACCGTGCGACACATAGTCCACCAGGTAACCATGAAAACATATCCCATTCTCCTCCTTTCCACGTTTGGACTGGTACATGAGCTAACTTCCTTATTCCTTTTGTTAATTGTTTCACCACTTTCCCACTGTCATCTATTTGCAAATAGTAGTTGGAGTCATTTAATTTGCCACACACTCCTTCTTCTTCTGCTAATAGATAATCTAATACCATCTGATGTTGAAATATTGCATTTCTCATTTGAGTGGATTGGTCAGCCAGTAGGTCAAGGGCTGTAGCTGTCTGGTTACTTATTATTTCAAAACCAGCTTGTAACCTAATAATCCAATTTAAATTATAAATGGGTTCCCTGGCACCTGATATTAATTCATTAGGATTCCAAGTAGCTGGTCCATAGTGTCGTATGATTCGTTCAGGTGGCTATTCATCTTTTCCCCACTTTTGGGTACTTCCTCCAGCCAGGGCTGTATCAATTGACTGCTTTTGTCTAATTAGATCATCATATACCTGGATTCCTAAGTGGTTTCCCTGAACTTGTGGTAACAAAAAGAACAACGGTCTAATATACCCCACATAACATATCCCTGACCAGTTTGGAGGTAACTTGGATAGGCCTTTTGGCCACAAATCCAATAATGCCCTTTCAAAGCCCAGGCCCCATTACCAAAGGGGCCTTCCCAATTTTCATCATCAATTGGTGAGTCAAAACAAAGTTTGTTTCCTGGGCCCAATGGTCTTCCAACAATAGTTGCTCCATTATGAGAACCACAGTATTTGCATTTCCAAGCTCCTACATGAGGTTTCCACCTGCAGTTACATCCCAGATCTGTTTTGTTAGATCTGGACCAGAACGTATTAAAAACAGTTCGAGTTCCATTCCGATGTTGCCACTTCCACTGATAGTCACAGACAACATGTGTCCTACTTGTGGAATTATCTCGGGGGCAGCTTAAAAATAAGTGATCAAAAAACATGTGTTTTCCCACAGCTTAAAAGCCTTCAAAATCCTTTCAATAATTATGGTAGGAACACCTTACCCAACTAGCATTAGTGAGCTTAACATGTGTCTGATTCTATCTGCCTTGATATTTGGAACAATCGTAAGGAGGGCAGTTAGGGGACCAACAGTCTAAACCCAAAGATAAAGTCCAGTCACAGACACTTTTTCCTACATATACGTCTCCTTTTCTATTCAGGCAGTAAATGCCTCTTTCAGAAGAATGAAGTTGCCTTCTTCATCCCAAAATCCTGTCCCATTATGGATATCACTCAGGGTGCTGACCCACTATTTAGGTTTGTATTGGGTCTGACTGGGGTAAAGCTCACAGGCCTTACACTGCTGTACTTTGCTTTGGTAGCTGGTGTTGATAACAGACCAGTGTTTTGGCTACTGCCAAGCTGTGCTGTCCCTGTGACATTCCTTCCCCCACTGAAGGGGAGGGGGTGGGCAAGATCCTGGGAGGGGACACCAGCAGGCTAGCTGACCCCAGTCAGCCAAAGGGATATTCCATCCCATATGACATCAGCTCAGATATATAAGGGAAGGAAGAGAGGAGGAGGGGGAGGCACTCGGGACTTGTCCATGTTTGCCTCCTTGAACAACCACCACGCGTGCTGGAGCCCTGCTTCCCAGAAAGTGTCCAGACATCGCTGCTGATGGGAAGTAGAGATTGATTATTTTCCCTTCTGCTCTTGCGCGCGCAACTTTCAACTTGCTTGTTCTATTTTTTTTCCCCACTGTAATAAAACTGCCTTTACTCACCCTGATAGTCTTTTTCAATATTGTCCTCTCCCCTCTCCCAGCAGGAGGGGGAGTGATAGAGTGACTGAGTGGGCACCTGGCCCCTGGCCGGGTCAACCCATGACAGTCTCTTTTGGCGCCCGAACGTGGGGCGAGATAAAGGCAGTTTTATATATATATACACATATATTGTATGCTCTAGTAATTACCAATAGCAGCTCTCAAGTAGTAAACTCCTGTGTGGCATACGGCCTTCGGCTGCCACACTGCTTATCTTTGTTTTGCTATGTTTCGGAACATGTTGAAACAAACAATGACTGTGAATGAATATAACTCCTTCTCTCTGCCCTGGGTGAATTTGAGTATGGATGATCTTTTACTGCAGGCTCCTGTGATTATTGCCAACCCTTACATAAGCTTCCTGATATTATTAATAATATTAGCCAACACTGTTACCTTATGGAATTCATGGAAATTGTCATCTCCCTGGTACAGAAAGAAACGACCCTTGGGTGAGGATCTGTTAAAATCTGCCCTGAGGTACCCAGTTCCTGGGTGGAAACATATATGGAGGGATTTGGGCAGGTTCCTAGGGTGGTTATCACCTCCCGTTGCCTGGGAGTTTACTCCTGAAGAGGTAAATAACCCTAACAAACTGGCCCGTCGGCTGACAGAAGGGTGCCTCGTTTACTCTCAGGAATGCGAGCAGCTTCTCGCCCTGTACTGGGGGCTGGATTGGGCCTACCGGGCCTCTGTTCAATATTCTCAGAGGATTGTGGTTGAGGCAGGAACTCAAACTGTGCCTGAGGACACTATAGCTGAGACAGGGACGCAAACTACAGCTGTGGCTGAGGCAGGGATACAAACCATAACAACTATGTCTGAGATAGGAACCCAAACCACAACAACTACAGTAATTGCCCCAGTAGTGAAAAAAAAAATGGACAAGGCAAGTTTCAGGCCGATTAGTAAGAGAAGAAGAAGAAGAAGAAGAAGAAGAAGAAGAAGAAGAAGAAGAAGAAGAAGAGATGGGGCTAGATCAAGAGGCAGGTCCCTCAGCAAAGGAATCGAAGGGAGTGAGGCAGATTAAACAAGAGACTGAAGTTACTCGGTCCCTGACCCCATCCGAACTTCGAGACTTTTGAAAGGATTACAGCCGCCAGTCAGGTGAGAGGATTCCTGCATGGCTGCTGCGATGCTGGGATAATGGGGCCGATAGTCAGCAGTTAGAAGGTCATGAAGCCCAACAGCTGGGATCCCTTGCTAGGGATCGGGAAATTGAAAGAGGACTTGCAAAGAAAGGAGCAACTTGTAGCCTCTGGAGACGGCTTCTTTCAAGTGTGAAGGCAAGATATCCTTTTAAGGAAGATCTTGTAAAGTCCCCAGGGAAGTGGACCAATGTGGATGAAGGTATCCAGTACTTGAGAGAATTAGCAGTGCTGGAAATTGTCTATAGTGATCTAAAGGATGATAGCGTCACCATAGATCCAGAGGATATCCCTTGTACACTTGCCATGTGGAGGAAGGTGGTTCAAGGTGCCCCAGCATCATATTCCAGCAGCTTGGTGGCACTTTATTACCCAAAAAAGGATACACCAACTGTAGAGTTGGCGTCCGCCTGGCTCCGAAATGTAGAAGAAACTCTGGGTGCTCCCTCATCCCTGCGAGCCACCACCCCAACTTTTAGAAGCAGCCCAAGAGATCGCTCCTCTCCAACCCCAGTCAGAGGGAAAGGAATCCCCAAGAACAGGCCACGTAACGAGCTCTGGTTTTTTCTGCGTGAGCATGGAGAGGACATTAGGAAATGGGATGGTGAACCCACCTCTAAGCTGAGCGCCCGGGTCCGAGAACTGAGGGGGAAGAGACCTGTTAAGAAGGGGCCACCCAAGAAGACTGTCAGTGTAGTTACCACAGAGAGACCAGAAGACAATCAGCGATTTCCCAGATATAAGAAAATTAAAACTGTTTCCTACAGTCCTGAGGAGGGAACTTCTGATTTGGCATCACAAAGGTCAGACAGTGAATACTCTGACCAGGAACAGGAATAGAGGGTCCCTGCCTCCGGCCAGGAGGAGGAAAGGGATGACCGGGTATACTGGACGGTGTGGATTCGATGGCCTGGCACATCAGATCCACAGAAGTACAAAGCTTTAGTGGACACCGGTGCACAGTGTACACTGATGCCATCAAGGCACAAGAGTGCAGAAGCCATCTGGATCTCTGGAGTGACAGGGGGATGCCAAGAGTTGTCGGTAGTAAAAGCTGAGGTGAGCTTAACAGGGGACAGATGGCAAAGGCACCCCATCGTGACTGGCCCAGAGGCCCCTTGTATCCTTGGCATCGACTACCTCAGGAGAGGGTATTTTAAGGAACCAAAGGGATATCGATGGGCCTTTGGCATAGCTGCGGTGAATACAGAGAAGATCAAACAGTTATCCACCCTGCCTGGCCTCTCAGAAGATCCCTTCATCGTAGGATTGCTGCAGGTGGAAGATCAACAAGTACCGATTGCTACCAGGACAGTGCATCGGAGGCAGTATCGTACCAACCGGGACTCCGTGACTCCTATCCATGAACTAATTCGTCGACTGGAGAGCCAAGGAGTTATCAGCAGGACCCGCTCACCCTTCAACAGCCCCATATGGCCAGTGCGGAAGTCAAATGGGGAATGGCGGCTGACAGTGGACTATCGGGGCCTGAATGAAGTCACACCACCCCGAAGTGCTGCCGTACCAGACATGTTGGACCTCCAATATGAGCTAGAGTCAAAAGCATCCAAATGGTATGCAACGATTGACATAGCTAATGCATTTTTCTCAATCCCTCTGGCGGCCGAGTGCAGGCCACAATTTGCTTTCACTTGGAGGGGTGTCCAGTACACCTGGAACCGACTGCCCCAGGGGTGGAAACACAGCCCCACCATCTGCCATGGCCTGATCCAGGCTGCTCTGGAACAGGGTGGAGCTCCGGAACACCTGCAATATATTGATGATATCATTGTTTGGGGTGATACAGCAGGAGAAGTTTTTGAAAAAGGGAAGAAAATAATCCAAATTCTTCTGAAAGCTGGTCTTGCCATAAAACAAAGTAAGGTGAAGGGACCTGCACAGGAAATCCAGTTTCTAGGAATAAAATGGCAGGATGGGCGCCGTCATGTGCCTACAGAGGTGGTTGACAACATTGCCAATATGTCTCCACCAGTTACTAAGAAAGAAACACAAGCTTTCTTGGGCCTTGTAGGATTCTGGAGAATGCACATTCCAGGCTATAGTCAACTTGTGGGCCCCCTTTATCAAGTGACCCGGAAGAAGAATGACTTCAAGTGGGGCCCTGAGCAGAAACAGGCCTTTGAGCAAATCAAACAAGAAATAGCTCATGCGGTGGCTCTTGGGCCTGTTCGGACAGGATCAGATGTGCAAAATATACTCTACACTGCAGCTGGGGAGCAGGGCTTCACCTGGAGCCTCTGGCAAAGGACCGCTGGAGAAACCCGAGGTCGGCCATTAGGATTCTGGAGCAGGAGTTACCGAGGATCAGAAGCCCACTATACTCCAACTGAAAAAGAAATACTAGCAGCTTATGAGGGGGTTCGAGCGGCCTCGGAAGTTGTTGGGACAGAAGCATGTCTCCTCTTGGCACCACGATTACCTGTCCTACACTGGATGTTCAAAGGAAACATTCCCTCCGTGCATCATGCAACCAGTGCTACATGGAGTAAGTGGGTGGCCTTAATTACACAACGAGCCCGAATGGGAAAACCCAACTTCCCAGGAATCCTAGAAGAGATTTTGAGTTGGCCAGAAGCCAGAGATTTTGGAGCACTGTCTGAGAAGGTGACTCGTGCCCAAGAAGCACCACCATATAACGAGTTACCAGAAAACGAAAGAAAATATGCTTTATTTACTGATGGATCCTGTCGAGTGACAGGAAACCATCGGAGGTGGAAAGCTGCTGTGTGGAATGCCACACAACAAGTCATTGAGATTGCTGAAGGGGAAGGCGAATCAAGCCAGTTTGCAGAGGTGAAAGCCATCCAACTAGCCCTAGAGATTGCTGAGAGAGAAAAGTGGCCCATACTCTATCTCTATACTGACTCCTGGATGGTGGCTAATGCCCTATGGGGATGGCTGCAGCAGTGGAAGAAAACCAACTGGCATCACAGGGGAAAACCCATCTGGGCTGCTGCATTATGGCAGGACATTGCTGCACGGATAGAAAACATGACTGTGAAAGTACGCCATGTAGATGCCCATGTGCCCAGAAGTCGTGCCACTGAGGAGCATCAAAACAATGAACGGGTAGATAAGGCCACCAAAATTGGAATAGCTCAGGTGGACCTAGATTGGGAGAGAAAGGGTGAGCTATTTATAGCCCGATGGGCCCACGAAACATCAGGGCATCTTGGAAGGGTTGCAACATACAGATGGGCTCGTGATCGAAGGGTGGATCTGACCATGGAGGCCATCACACAGGTTATTTATCAGTGTGAAACATGCGCTGCCATCAAGCGAGCCACACGAGTGAAGCCTCTTTGGAGTGGAGGGCGGTGGCTGGGGTTCCAGTATGGTGAAGCCTGGCAAATTGATTACATTGGGCCATTGCCACGAACACGCCAAGGCAAGAGTTACATCCTCACCATGGTGGAGGCCACAACTGGCTGGCTGGAAACGTACCCAGTAAACCACGCCACGGCTCGGAACACAATTTCAGGTCTTGAAAGACACATTTTGTGGCGACATGGAACCCCAGATAGAATTGAGTCAGACAATGGGACTCATTTTCGAAATAATCTTATTAACTCCTGGGCAAAGAGGCATGGCATTAAGTGGATATATCATATTCCTTATCACCCACAGGCCTCTGGGAAGATTGAAAGATATAATGGACTGTTAAAAACTATGCTACGGGCACTAGGTAATGGGACATGGAAGCATTGGGATGTGAACTTGGCAGAAGCCACTTGGCTAGTCAATACTAGAGGATCTGTTAACCGCCCTGTTCCTGCCCAGACTAAACCCTTAGACACTGTGGAGGGAGACAAGGTTCCTGCACTACACATAGGAAAGTGGCTGGGGAAGTCAGTGTGGGTTGCGTCCCCCATGGGGAAGGGCAAACCCATTCGTGGGATTGTCTTTGCCCAAGGACCTGGGTGCACTTGGTGGGTAATGCGGGAGGATGGGGAGACCCAGTGTGTGCCCCAAGGTGATTTAACCTTGGGGTAAGAATAATGCATGTTGGAAGTTGTATGTTGCAGGATGTAAGTAGCAGAAGGGACATGAGCTGACGAAGAACGAATTTCAGCAAGGGGCAAGAAAAAGGCCACAATGAACAGGGATGGTGCCAGTCCTTGACAATCAAGTTTACTATTCCTCCTGCCCTGACCCCCCACTCTGCTGGAAATGGAGACCACGTGGAAGGATGCGAGAGGACAGGAGATAGTAGTTAATGTGATGGGGATGGTTTAAGGACGTAGCTTAAATTGCATGTGTGAGTAGAAAAGGATTTCTGAGCATGATGCAAATGGTATGGAATAAGGGGTGGAAATTGTATTGGGTCTGACTGGGGTAAAGCTCACAGGCCTTACACTGCTGTACTTTGCTTTGGTAGCTGGTGTTGATAACAGAGCAGTGTTTTGGCTACTGCCAAGCTGTGCTGTCCCTGTGACATTCCTTCCCCCACTGAAGGGGATGGGGGGGCAAGATCCTGGGAGGGGACACCAGCAGGCCAGCTGACCCCAGTCAGCCAAAGGGATATTCCATACCATATGACATCAGCTCAGATATATAAGGGAAGGAAGAGAGGAGGAGGGGGAGGCACTCGGGACTTGTCCATGTTTGCCTCCTCGAACAACCACCACGCGTGCTGAAGCCCTGCTTCCCAGAAAGTGTCCGGACATCGCTGCTGATGGGAAGTAGAGATTGATTGTTTTCCCTTCTTGCTCTTGCGTGCGCAACTCTCAGCTTGCTTGTTCTATTTTTTTTCCCCACTGTAATAAAACTGCCTTTTCTTACCCTGATAGTCTTTTTCAATATTATCCTCTCCCCTCTCCCAGCGGGAGGGGGAGTGATAGAGTGACTGAGTGGGCACCTGGCCCCTGGCCGGGGTCAACCCACGACAAGGTTCAACTGGGCTGGCCACCCATGGCCAGTTTTCAGATTCTCCTGGCCCCCCACAGACCCAACAATTAATAAGGTTAAAGGTTTTTGCTACTTTTTCTCCTAAAACTAAAAATTTATTCTCCCACCTTTGGCCTAAACTTAATTGACAATATAAAGGTAAGATTATTAAGAAAAACATTCTAGCGGTGTAATCTGATTTTCTAATCTAATGTTCACGTTGTCTTCTGCACCACCTGTGGTGAGTGAAAACACAAGAAGCATCTTACAATGACAGCGAAGTTTAGCTCCCCACAATGGCTGGAGATCTGAGAGGAGGGATGTCCATACAGATTATTTCAGCAGTCTGAGGGTACCACACAGGGCTTCCCCTAATGTCCACTCACTGGCTGCTGTTGCTCTGTTCCACTCTTGCGGAGTGTCAGTCGTGGTCTCTCATCTTTCTCCTCCAGCCAAGATGTCCAAATATCTGGGGCTTTAGAGACCTTGACCTGAGTGTGGTGGGTCCACCCATGTTCAGCTGTCTTGATGGCTGTTTCTGTGGTCAGTAACACTTGGAAAGATCCACGCCACTTTGCCACCAGTGGTGCCTCTCTCCACTCCTTAACTAGGATCCAGTCTCCTGGTTGGATGTTGAGAACAGTAAAGTCCAAAGGCAGCATCTGTGTTAACTGGGCTTCCTGTCAAAGAGATTTCACAAGACACAGTATCCTAGCCATAGACTGGTTTAAATATACATTACTTATTTCTAACCCCCCACTAGGGTAAGGATTTGTTTTTTACTTGACACAAATTTTCAGGGTGTTAAGGCATATGGAGGTCTTACTGAATTTTCAAAACAACCATAATCTTTTGAAGGATCACCCTGTAAAATGAGTTCTTTTGTCCAAATTCACGGTTTTCACAACTTCATTTGTTAACTGATCAAATAGTTCCTGAAGTCACTAGGAACCCTTCTGGCCACTCTGTCAGTCAGCATATCACTACCAGAGGATATCTTAGTCCTCTTTGTCTGGGGCATCTCAGTAAAGTACACCTGACACCCATGGAAAGGAGTATAGCTCAAGGTTATTTCCCTGTCTTGCAATTTCTTTTGTAGTGTGGCAATTGACTTTAGCCAGGCACTCCTCAATAGTCCCTTTTTCTGAAACAAAAAGACTCAAGGCAGTACATCTTGAAGGTCTGTCTTAGGTGACAATGGTATGTATTCTATCACCATCTTCATGGGATGTTGGGCCGGGCGGAGCAGTGTTCCTGATGGCTGCAGAACGGTTTGCTAATGAGCCGGTCGTTGGGGCCAGATGGAGCACTTTACTCACCCCCAACATTGCAGCTAGTGGCTCATCATCCCATTGTGAGATGCCCCGCCCAGGGGGAGGAACCAATGTATCCCGATCTGCATATAAACTGAGATTTGAAGCACCACAGGCAGCTTTTTTCCACGGGATTCCCGGAGGAAGGCCAGATTCTTCTACACCACCACTGGACCTTCAGAGGAGAACTACACCTTTCACAGGATCACTGCTTCAACAGAATCATATCTATCGTTCCCAGAGGACTGCAACCACCTTCTAATTGGACTACTACCAACACCCTGACCGACAGGGTGTCAGGTTGTATTCTGACTCTGTCAGTGTTTTTTGTATTATTACATTTTTCCTATTAAATTGTAGTTCTGACTTTGAGCCTCTCACTGATTTGCTTTCAAACTACCACAAGGTCTTTGCCAATCCTGGAGAGGCACAATAACTTTCTTCATTGAGTTGTTTCAACATTTGCATGCTCAAAGTTCCTGGCATCCAGTCTTTACTATCCTTTGTTAATCAATTTCCCCCCTTTTTCTTTTGCTCTATTACCTTTAATTATCTCTAACTCCCTTGGTGGAAAAGACAGCACCAGTACCACCCCCTCCCCTCTCCCTCTGGCAACAGGGAGCAAAGGGCAGTACTCAGAGACCTTCGACAAAAGTTCTGCTTTCTGAACATTTTCATTGATTAGTTAATTACTTATTGTTTCTTTTGAGTACCTTGCCTGATGTCTTTTAACAGTTTTTATTTTTATTTCTCTTGGTAAATCTACCATTTCCAATAAGTGAGTAATTGAGTTTACATGAGCTGATGGTTTTCCCTTGCAGATTAACAAACTTCCTTCTTCCCATAGTTTCCCAAATGCATGTATTACCATATGCATATTTAGAACCAGTAAAAAAAACATTCACTAGTTTGTCCTGATATAATTCACAGGCTCTCACAAGCGCACCCACAGCTCAGCTGTCTGAGCTGGTCATGTGGGTGGCAACTGCCCTTGTATCACTGCTGAAGACTCATCAATAAACACACCTTCTCCCCTAGGCCAGGGAGTGTTTCGCAAAGGCTCTCTGGTCTGCGCTTGGAGATTTACCACTCGAATGCAGTCATGGGTTTCTTTCCAGCCCCCCTCTCCATGGCCGTTCGGACAGGAGGCTGGGCCAGACCCCTCTCCACTCCTCAGCCCCAAATCCTCCTGTTCTGCCAAAGAAGACTCACACTGCAATAACCGAATGCCAGCCATCCATGTAGAGGCTCCCTCAGCTGACAAAGCCCCAACCTGATGTGTAACTTTAACAATCAAATACCTTCCCATTGTCAATTCTCCGGCCTCAGTCACCATTAGGGCTGTGGCTGCACAATTCTGCAGACAATGAGACCAGCCCCTGGCTACAGGGTCCAACAGCCCAGGAAAACAAGTAACAGGTCGCTGTGTTCCCCTGTGTTCCTGTATTAAAACTCCTCCAGCGTGGCTCCATTCCACATCCACACACAACCCGAATCTCTTTTTTGAATCTGGAAGAGCCAGTACTTGAGTATTAAATATTTATTCTTCAATTCTCCAAAGCTTTGCTCTCCCTCTGGTGTCCACACCACAACACTAGGACTGCTGTGGGCCAAAAAGTCATTTTCACGTCTGGCCAAAACAGAAAAATCCTCAGTCCACACTTGGCAGGACCCCACCAATTAAAAAAAAAAAAAACCCAAAAAAACAGCTGTAGCTCCTTCCCTGTCCGGGGCACTGGCACCCACAAAATACCTCGTATTTTTACATTCCCAGGCCTATACAGGGACAGCACCATTCCTGTAAGGCAGCAGCAGCAGAGTTGGCTTCAGGATCGAACCCTGTTAACTCTGGCTTTTCACAATAAAACATACAAAGAGTAGAGGGGATCAGGTCCCCTCCAAGCAGAGCTTTTCGGCTCTATAGAAAACCTCATGCAAACAAAGGAATTAAATCTCAAAATTCATTTACCACAATTTTTATAATTCCCTCAGAGAAAGATGTGTTCAAATTTTTAAGTTTACAGAAGAAACCACTATTTTTGACAATTTTTCCTAGTGAATAAAAAAATCATTAAAAGAAAATCTTAACCTTTCTATGTACAATTTGCATTTCCTAGTTTTTCTTTTCTCCTTGTGTTCACTCTTTTTATCACACACAGTATATCAGAGCCCAGATCTGGTCCCTGTCTTGCTGCAGTGTTCAAACACAACTCTCCCACTATTTAAAAAACTGAACAATATCACAGCAGCTTCACCTACTACCTCCCCCCCATTCTCTCAATAGGAGCAAGCCTTCCACATACTGCAATGACTTCATTCTTAGGGATGGAGTAAATCAAGTTTTTCTCTCTCTTGCCTCCACTCAAAGGCAAAACACCATCTACCATTCTCTGCAAGAGGGCACTTCCAGAAAGCATTCCATAGCAGCAGTGTGAGGAGGGAACCTGATTCAAGATGATACAAGGATCTAGGATTGTGGAGTGCCTGGGTTTAATAGTTTCATTTACTATTGTCAGGTCTTACACTATAACTGGAAGAATCAGAGTGTTACAGGGGAACACACATACAGTTTCAAAAGATTGTCTTTAATTTAGCATCAGGCTGTAATCCCTTCTTTCTTTGAAAGAGGGTACTATTTTTTAGGCACCAGTTGTCCAGGTTGCCTTAGAGTAATATGGAGAGCCTCCATAACCAATTTTCCATATTCCCTGGGACTGCCCACACCTCTGTGTTCAGTCCAGTATTCACAACAGTGTTAGTTTTTCCATTTCTCCTCACAGCACCAACTTGTGTTTTCAACTCCAGTTGTTAAATTTCTTCCTAGCAAACCACAGTCACAATTAGGAATTATCAGAAACTCATGTTTTTCAAACCCATCTCACACATTCAGCACTCTCACGGGCATCCCCGTGTTACTGTTATTTGCCAGTAAAACTTAAATTAACACACACACACATCTTTTCTCACTTATGAAAAGAACATTTGAACAATTGTTCTTCCTTTGGCATAGATAGAGAAGTTTCCGTGTTTACTAGAAAACACACTTTTCAGTTGAGTTCCCGGTATAACAGCAGATCCCGACACCCAGAACAATTAATTTCTAATGTTTCATTCCTGGTGGCCGCCCCCTTCCCTTTGGTCCTGGGGCTCCCAGCACTACAAGCTCTACATAGCCCCAGGTGCTGGCGCAGTTCAGTGGGCGGGCACAGCCGACAGTGCCCCAGGGACGGGCTGGGGCCAGGGCGTCCTGCACCTTCATGGGCCCGGGGAGTCACTGCAGCCCCTGCCCGCGGGGGTTGGCGGCGTCAGGCACCGCCTGGCACTGAGCCCCGGCTGTCCCACAGCCCTGGCTTGGTCCCGCACCTCCCCCACAGATCTCCCAGCCCCAGCTTCCAACAGAAATCCCCTTGATGTCCCGAATAGCAAGCGGACAAACCCAAATTCTCCACCCTGGCTAATGGCTCAGGTGGGTGGTAGGTGTAGTGGGTGGGGGTGTAGGAACAACACAACCCTGCTTTCCCTTCCCTGAAAGCTGGGAATACAAAAGACTTGCAGCCAGCCCTGTATTAGACTGAAGATTTTGAAGATCAAGTAGAGAACTTCTCAGTCTTTCCTTATCACAGAGCCTCCGCTGTTACTTGCCTTAACTATTTCTCCACACTTCCCTTACTGCCCCCCCTGGGAACGGAATGTCGAGACCCCTTCTCAGCTCTCCCTTATTGCCCCGCCTGGGCATCTATGTCTTTAATTACCTCTGGAAGAATGTGAAAACCAACTCAACATTCGTACAAGGGATTCTTTGGAGATATTTTGGGATCATCATTCCTTTTGCCAGGGCCCCTTCCCGGCTTTACGTTTGCAACCCCCCCTGGGTGCCTTGTATAACCTGTGCGACCCTCCCTGGGTGCCCTCTCAGGTTTGTTCCCCAAAGATCCCATTTCACTCACCGGTGAGATTTTCAGTGGTCCTTCCCTGTGGACTCTTCACGGACCTCCCTGGTCCGTCACTCATCTGTCTCCTGGACAATCTCGGGCATCCAATCAATCGCCCGGTGCCGGCCAGCACCAAGGGGAGCTGATCACCGAAAATGGGTAAGGCGCGCCTTCAGCTCCCCTCGCTGCCCGCTGCACCCCGGACGGTGGAAGGATCCCGGACGAGCCCCCATTTGTGAGGAAAATAATCCACGAACACCTGAGGTTTATGTCCAAAAAGGAGACAGAAGAGTCCTGTAACTTAATTCGAATAAAGGGAGAGGCCATGGGGCATTTCCCCTGGGGTCTCTCAAAATTTTGGGGGACGCAGCCTCCCTTTATCCTAATGCCCGGACCGCAGGCCCTGCTCTCGTTCCCCATTGGCTGAGGTATCCGAGAGGTACAGACTTCCCGGAATCGCCTAATACAGACCCCCCCTCCCTTTCCCAATGTATAATCCCCCCCCTTGTCTTTCCCCGAATGGTCCTTCTTGGTTCCTTTCATATTCCAATAGTCAGCTTTATTTATCAGTAGACCTGTGGTTTGTTTGTAAATGTAAATTTCAATGGAATTCTCCCCATTGTTTCTTTTATCTCTGGATGCCAGCCATATCTCTCAGACACTGTTTGTGAAGACAAGTTTCTTCATTCCTTTCAGAGGGAATCAGAGTTTAACCCTTCAGGATCAGCAGCTGAGGCTTGCAGATTCCTGATGGGGTCCCCTCCCTGTGTTTCAGTCAGCAAACACCACAACCCCAGTTTTTCTGGCACTTAAATGCCTTTGCTGCTTCTCTTGGGCAAATGGAATTCCAGCATTTGAGGTGGACAGGGATAATCTGCAGTGTACTTTCGTGTTGGTGTTTTCCAGTTCTGGGCTTGATTCTGGGAATAGTGAAAAGATTGACGTGAAAATGCTGTTTCTTGGTTGAAATCCGGGTTTGGTTCTCCCTCATCAAAATGGGAACTGCTAGATGTCAGAATTCCCGGGCACAGGTGGTGGCAGGCACAGGGAAGGACTCCTTAACTTCCCACATTTCCATATGTCTCCAGGATGGGCTGCCAGGGACAAATTCCTCAAATTCCTCTTGGTGTCAGCCTTTCTAGACAGGAATTTCAGCTCCCTTGCCGGGCTCCCAAGGCCCCTTCTCTGCTGGGCCAGCTGAGGGAGCTGTGGATGTAGCAATGGCCCCACTTCCAAGCAATCTAGAGACTTTTAGTAACAGGAGGTTGGTGATGAGTAACCACAGGTTTTATAAAATATTTTCCTGTTTTCCTGCATTTTCCTTGTGGTCACTGTCACTAGAATTCCTTGATAATATTTTCACTTCTGATTTATTTGGAAAGAGTCCTCAAGACTCTCTCTGTGTTGAACAAATAATTTTATCCATTTGAAATATCTATTTCCAGTGTTTCTGTATTTCCAGGTGTTATTTTATGCACGTGCAATGCCATGAGTAAATCCCAGTGCTGAGCCTGATGGAAGTGTTGTGTAGCTACACCCCTGAGCTGGGGTGGGTTGGCTCCAGGGGATTCTCTGGGGCTCTGGCTGTTCAGAACAGGGCTGGACACGGATTTGGTGGATCAGGACTCCCGTGGGTTGGATTTTAGGTTTGATTCCTGGCTCTGTCCCCAGCTCCTGCAGCAGGGGAGCACCCCCAGCTTGCACCCACTGGCAAATACAGTGAGCACCTCTCCTGAAACCACCTTAACCCAAATCCATTGATTCCTCTGCCAGTTAAACCTGGAGAACTTACTCAGGCTTTAATCCTTTTATTGTAAGCTCGGCTGAAATTAATTTCCCCCCAGAAGTGTGCAAAGCCAATTAACGGGAGTTGGGGAGCCAGAGCTGAGTGCTTCAAAGTGTTAACTGCAGCCTGACCCTGCGGCTGCGCTCGGCACTGCACTCCTGGCTCAGTGATCGATACCCCCAGCCACGGAAACCATGGAAATTTGTGATGTTTCACCCACATTCACAACCCTGCACCACTCTGCTTTCAGCACTGTGGGGCTTCAGTGCTTAGAAATGGAGATATTTGGGAATACTGAGGGTTATTTTGTCTCAGGTGCCATCGGTTTGTCTTAACCTGGAACTGGGATTTTTCCAACTAAAATCCCGGCGGTTTTTGTCCTTCTGGCACCGCAGCTTCTGTTTTCCACACAGACCTATTGGAGTTTATTAATTTTCTCCCTGTGATAGGGTGATCAAGCGTCCTGTCAGGAAAATGGATCTGTGTGTCAGACCTTGCCGTGATTAAAGGGAGACATGGCACAGGGAGAAAATACCAAATTTTCATGGCCAAATGAAAGGGCTCCTCACTGAGGTGTTATTCCAGCAGAAATTCTGCCTGGCAGTTCAATTGGGGGAAGTAATTCCCATTAATTGGGGGCTTCCCCTAGTAATTAAAAAAAAAACAACAAACTAAAACAAATCAAATAATAAGGAGTTTTTATCCCCCTCTATTTAAGCAGATTTTTCCCCCATCCAGAGGTTTCTGGGGAATGGTCAGGATTTTGCTGTATTTAAGGGGTTTGGTTGGTTAGTTTTTAGTTTCTCAGAGTTTTGGCAGGTTTTGGGGATTTTGGGGTTTGTTTCCTTTTCGAGGTAGAAAATCTTCCACTGCAGCTGTGAGGATCAAACTGTCACATTCCAGATTGCTAATGGAACATTGTGGATCTTTCCCACCCTGTCCAGGTTGAAATTTCTTGTGGGGTTAACAAAGAGTGATGTCCTGTATACCTGGGGACTGGAGACATAGGGGGAGCAGCAGGAAGGAGCTCAGCTCCTGATCCCCAGCCCAGGCCTGGGAGCTTTCCCAGTGGAAAATAGTGCCTAAGGGTCAGATCAAGGTGGAGCTTGTGGATTCCCAGTAGGATTTTTTTTTGCCATTCCAGGTTGATACATGAAAATTCTGTTCATACAGATTCTGTTGCCCAGAGAGCTTGTGGATTCCCCATCCCTGGAAGTGTCCAAAGCCAGTGCTTGGAGCAACCTGGGCTAAGGTGTCCCTGCCCATGGTAGAGGGCAGAATGGGATGGTCCTTAAAATCCCTTCCACACCAAACCATTCCATGATTCTAGAATTCTCAGAGCCTGTAATCTGAAGGATGCTCCCAAATCCTTCCTCCAGGATGTAGTAAAGGGTTAACTTGGTGTTGCTGTAATCCCTGGATTGGGGGGAGGCCCCGAAGTGTTTAATTTCCAACTGGAAGCAGCACATGTGTCACATGTGTTGGCTTTTCCTTTCTTCCCGGCTGGAGCAGGGCGCAGGCCAGGGTCAGCGCCCAGGCTATTGATCCGCATCTCACGGCCCTGCTCCAGCATCTGCTGCGCTCCTGCTCCCGCTGGGGCATGGAGAGCTCGGACCACAGCCGGGCAGGGACCCTGCAGTGGGATAAAACCATCCTGCAGCGGAATTGGGGCCGTTCATCCTGGCCTCAGGTGTCTCTGAGCACCTGGGATGGGCTGGGAGATGCAGCCATCCCAGGGAACAGAGGCCACCGTGGGCTGTGACATCCAGTGGGACACATGCAAATGTTAACGAGAGCCTGGGAGAAACGGCTGTCGCACAGTTCCAACTGCTCCCTTCTCTGCTTTGTTCCAGCCGTTTTCATCCTTCTTCCTCCAAAGGCAGTTGCTATTGATTTTTTCCCTTTTTTCCCCTCCCTTCCCATTGTTAAGCTTTCCCTTGTTTTTCTCTCCCTTTTGGCTGGCGGGGTTGCCTGACCTCAGCTCCTAAAATTTGGTGAACTTCCTTGTTTCCTCTGGAGCCTCATGGATGTCATTAACAGAGACGTCCTGTGCACCTCGTTAATCCACCCTTCGTTAATCCACGAGCCTCATCCCATGCCAGGTGATGCCTCCCAACTCCTCAGCAAACAGCACTTGGGAAGGATTAAAACTTCCTTATTATTTTAGAACAAATAGTAGGGAATTTCCCAGGATGTGGAAATTAATACCTAGGTAAGACCGGGCTTTATGTGTCAGAATAAGTGACTGCGGTTTCATTCCAATAAGTTCTTCTAAGATTTTGGGATTTTACTACAAATAAAAAAACCTCTGCTTAGTGGAATTCAGAATCCCTGGACTATGTTAAACTAATAACACATATTTCATTTTTATGTACAATTCATAATTATGGTTCTGTCCCAATTGTTAAACTTCCATAGGTGACATTTTACTATAGGAAAATATCAGTTTGGTTTAATGGTGTGTACTGTTATCCTAAAATTTAATAGGAAGCTGGATATGGTGATGGATCCTATATCAAAAAAATGCTTTTATGTCATACATAATGCAAAGAATTTATTGTGAAAAAAATCCATCTTTTAAAACAATAAAAATTACAACTTGTCAATTTGAAGTGAACAGGAAGCAACCCAAAAATCACTAGATAAACATAGAATTCCATGGATCTTCTATCACTGAGCAAACAAACCTGGAAATTAGGGAGATTTCTGGTGACTTTTTTCCCCCATGAGTTCTTGGCAGGTTTTGAAGGGATATTTTGACTTGTTTGGAGGTTTTTAGAGGTAAATGGAATTATCTGCATGCCTGAAAATCCTGGTGGTCCCAAAGACACGATTTACGTTCTTTATTTTTTAATTTTCTCTGGAAAACGCAGATTGGAATATTAAAAGCTACCCCTCCTTTGGATTTTTTCTGACTGCAGGCTGCCTGTCGGGCTTTCCGCAGCCCAAGAAGGTGTCCATGTCGTATGAGGAGCGGCGCAAGCAGGCCACGGCCGTTGTGCTGCTGGGTGTCATTGGCGCCGAGTTCGGCGCAGAGATCAAGCTGCCCAAGCTGCTCACCCAGCCCCACAGCTCCAGCCAGATCCCCAAGGGCTTCGGCCTCACCAGCGGGGGATCCAATTATTCCCTGGCCAGGCACACGTGTGAGTACCCCAAGTTTCTTCTGCCTCAGTTGGTGGTAGGGATGCAAACCGGTTCATTCAAGTTATCATGGAAAAGAGCAGGATTAGGGATTGGGAATGTGCAGTGAGAGGTTGCCAAGGAATTGGTGCTGATGGAGTGAGCTGCTGGAATTCTGGCATCCTTTATTCTCCTCCCAGGTAAAGCAGAGCACTTACACTGCATTTGTTTGATTTGTTCTTGGTTATTTGTCCCATGGGCAGGGACACCATCCACTGTCCCAGGCTGCTCCAAGCCCTGCCCAACCTCGCCTTGGACACTGCCAGGGATGGGGAATCCACAGCTTCTCTGGGCAAGCTAAAAATCCATCAAGTGCAGGGTATTTCTGCCTTCCAGTGACATGCAATTGTGATTGTGCCTTTTGGAGAGGCTGGAATTCTCTAGAAATTCCAGCCGTGCCCTTGCCTAGCACCTGCATTAGTCCCTGGAACCCTCACGACTTGTTCCCAGAGCTATTCTGTGATAAAATGCCACCCTAGGAACTGCTGGCTGCAGATGCCCCACATGCCCCTGAAACTGCAGCTAATGCTGTGTTTACAGAGTTAATGGGCTGAGAAATCGGGCTGCTGTGTCCGGGCTATGGAAATGCCAGATCCCATGGATAATTCAGGGGGTTTTCCAGGCAGCTGCAATCCATGGAGTTATTAATGAGCAGCTCTTTGCCCTTTAGCTCTGGCGGTGCCACAGGTGACACCATGTCCATGGAATTATTGAGATCTCCTGGACATTGGCTTGGGCCTCCTTCCAAAGGTAATGTCAGGCTTTCCATGCTGCCAGATCCATGCAGTCCCTCCAGTTTTGCTGGAGTCTGGATTCAATAAGCCAGCCAGCAGCTCAGTTCCTGACTCAGACCCCTCTGCCATTACAGTGTTCCAAATTCCTGGCAGCTGGTGGGCAGGGAGAGAAGCAAGTGGAATTTCTGAACAGAAGTAGAAATCTCCCTTCCTGGATAATTGTGTGGGTTGTTTAGCTGGGATATTGGGAAGGAATCCTTGGCTCTGAGGGTGCTGAGGCCCTGGCACAGGTTCCCCAGAGAAGCTGTGGCTGCCCCATCCCATGGGGAGGGATAGCTTCAAGGTCTCTCCAAGCCTTGTCCAACCTGGCCTGGAGCAATTCCAGATGGGAGGTGATTGGGGAAAAAAAATCTGATCATTATTATGCAAAAAACAAGTGATTTTAAATTTAGGCCTGAAAAAAATATTGATTTTATACCTGAGAGAAGATATGGAATAAAAATAGAAGACTAAAAATTCACTGGGCCAGGAGCAGAAAGGGATGAAGGGATATGGAATTTTAACCCAGCTCTCCAAATTTCTGTCTCTCTGTGGACCATCAGGGAAAAAAATCATCTAGAAAAGGTCACAATCAAGTTAAATCCTATTCTTGGAGTCCATAATTTGGATTTAGTTGGATCTTGATTGGAGTTCTCAGTGTCTCATTCCTGCCTGGGCTATTGATTTTCCCAAGCAAATAATTTCATTTTTTAAAATCCATTGGCAAACTGGGGATAACAAGGCTGCTGGGAGCCATGTGCTTGGAGAGATTCCGCAAGGAAAGACATTTTGGGAATCCAGGGATTCCTGTGCTGTGAAAATAAGTGATAAATTTTAGCATTTGGGCACATCTGGGTTAATAAAGTGATATAAGGAGCAAATGTGCCAATGCAGAATGAAACACCTGGAATAAAATTCCATTTTAATACCAATTTGTGTAGGAATAGTATTCCCTGAGCTCTGGGACTGCCTGAGGAATTGTGTCCAGTGAGTCACACCTGAATTTTTGTTCCAAGGAGCTCTGGATTTGGTGCTTAATGCCTTCTGGAGGGATATCAATGGGAAGCAGCAAATCCATGGGTACAGGGATGTGCAGCATCATCCCAGGATATGCCAGCCCCGCTGTGCCGAGCTTTTCCAGGGCTAATTACCTCATTGCTGAGCTGACTCTAATGTGACATGTTTATTGCCCTAACGAACAACTCATTAGCGCCGGGATATTTCTGTCAACATTAATTCCTTCGTTTAAGCTGAAGCAAAGCTTTAAACAAAGATGTCCTGGCCGGGGACCCACTGGCACTGGAACTTTGGGTCAGTCCTGCTGTTGCTGGTGTCAGCAGCAGGATGCTAAGGGGAAAGGTAGGCATATTTCATTGGAGTAATGCTTGGGGAGGCACGTTTTTAATAAGTTTTTGGTTTTGAGGCATAAAACCGACCTTCCATGGCATGACAAGAAGGAATTTTGGGGGTTGTTTTGCATGGATTGGGATTGGTTGTTGTGAATCAACTGGAAAAACTGTCTGTTGGCTTTTCCCAGTCCTAAAAACAACAGGAGGCTTCTTTAATAAACAAAGCAAGCAACTTGTTGAGCACAGTTCAAGAAAAACCTGATAAAATCAGTAATTATCTTTACCACAAGGAACAGTATTGAGTGGTAATAAATAATGATGGAGAGAGAATGATAAATTATGGGGAAGTGTTGCTTGGTTTACCCCTCCTCCATTTATGTGTACATAATTAATGAACTTCATTTAAAACTAGGCTGTTAAATGAAATATTAATAAGCATTTCTAAAATGTGCAGAACCCTGGTCAGGACTCAGGATTGGTGAAGTTGTTTGGGGTGTTTTTCTCCCCTTCGCTCTTAAGCTCTGGAGTGAAAATATTGTGTTTGAGAGTGTTGGAGTTTGGATTTAGTTTTTTTGGTTTTTTTTTTTTCCTCAGGAATTTTTCTCCCATGGGTTGCTAATGACTGGGCTAATGGCTGAGTACTTAAGAGAAAAAAGGACAGGGCTAGGGCCTTTCTCCTTGGCAGGGTGGGGCAGAATCACTCTCATGGAAGCAGGGCCTGACAACTAGAGATTTGGGAGACTGAAAAAGCAAGGGCGGGGGGAGGTCGCTCTCTCTTGCTCGGGACCCTCAGAGCCAGACGGTTGGAGCTGCTGCCTGCTGAACCCACGGCCCCTGAGAAGCCAGCATGGAGCTGCCGGTCTGTCTGCTGTGAGTTTTTTTGCCTCTACCCCCATCGGGAGCTGCCTGCCACCAGCCTGTCTCTCCCCCACTCCTTGGTGCTGCTCTGAGTTTTTCGCTACACTGTAACTGGGCTCCCCCTGCAAGCCGGGACCTCTTGCCATCCCAGCTCCCTGTGTCCGGGGATCCTGCTGCGGCACTGACACCAGTCGCCCCCAAGGGTCTGTGAAACAAAGGCTCTCCTCCGTCCCTCCCTGCCTTGGGCAGTCGCCATTGCCGTGTGCTACCTGAGCTCACGCCGGAGCGCCCCCTGCAGCCACCGGGGAATCATCACGCCCAGAGCGCCCCCTCCAGCCATGAAGGAACCACCGCACCTGAAGTGCCCCCTGCAGGCTGTGACTGGAACTGCACCAAAAGGGAAAGGTGCCTGAAGTCAAGCAGGCTGCCATTGGGTTTCTGGTTCTGTTTGTTGGTTAACACCAAAGTTGTTGTTATTTGTTAGCTTTGTTTTAGATATTAGTAAAGAACTGTTATTCCTATTTCCATATCTTTGCCTGAGAGCCTCTTGATTTCAAATTTATAATAATTCGGAGGGAGAGGGGTTACAGTTTCCCATTCTAAGGGAGGCTCCTGCCTTCCTTAACAGACACCTGTCTTTCAAACCAGGACAGAGAGTCAGCAGTGGCACAGAGAGGTTGTGGATGTATCCAAGGGCAGGTTGGACAGGGCTTGGAGCAGCCTGGGCTAACAGGAGGTGTCCCTGCCCATGGCAGGGGTGGCACTGGGTGTCTTTAGGGCCCTTCCCAGCCGCTCTGATGCTACCCTGCTCTCCCTGTCCCAGGCAAGGCACTGACATTCCTGCTGCTGCAGCCGCCCAGCATGCAGCTCCCGGCGCACAGCACCATCCGCAGGACTGCCATCGACCTCATCGGCCGCAGCTTCACCGTCTGGGAGCCCTACATGGACGTGTCGACTGTGCTCATGGGGCTGCTGGAGCTCTGCGCCGACGCCGAGAAGCAGCTGGCCAAGTGGGTACCTCAGCCATCCCTTCCAAGCTCCAGCTGGGGCATCCCAGCCATGGGCAAGCATTGGCTCAGATCCTGGGGCTGTGCATCTTGGCAAAAAGGTGGGACGAGGAGTGAGGAGCAAGGAGTGGCCTTAAGATGGAGGGCAGGCTTAGGTGGATATTGGAAAGGACTTCTTGGCTGTGAGGGTGGTGAGGCCCTGGAATGGAATTCCCAGATCAGCTGTGGCTGCCCCTGGATCCCTGGAAGTGTCCCAGGCCAGGTTGGACAGAGCTTGGAGCAACCTGGGATAGTGGAAGGTGTCCCCTGCCCATGACATCCTTAAGGTTCCTTTCTTCCCAGACCAGTTTATGATTCCATGAAATATTTGTTGACAACACACAGAATTTAAATGGCACCTGCAATAAGGAGCTGCCCAGGGCTGTTTTAATCCCAGGAATGTGTTTCCACATCCATCTGTGTTGAGGGTTCTGACATTATTCTAAGGTAGATATTGCCCATTTTATGTAAGTTTTAATTTCCTCAACATTTAAAGAATGAATCCTTCCCAAGTGTTGGCAGGAGAAATATGGACAAATTAGATTAGCATTGTTTTTTGCCTGAATTCCAGTTATTCCCTGTAGTGTGACAGGAGACACTACCACGTTTTCCCTTCCCAAAGCCTCTCCTAAGCCCCATTTTATGTAAATCCCGACTTCTAGGATCCAAGTGACCACAGTTCTTCAGCAAGTCCATTTGCTCGTGTGATTCCATCCTTAGCTGTCAGGAAGATTAGTCTGGCTCTCCCTCCGCAGAGCAGGGAATAAATGAAAGGATCAGCATGGAGCATTGAGGAGCCCGGCGCAATTTTCCTCATGATATATTGCATAATAAATGCAAAAGTGTTTGCTTATTAATCCATAACAATATTTAGATTGAAAATGGCCTGTTAAATTCCTGACAGATCCAGGATGGAGGGAGATGGAAAAAAATGGAGCAACAATGTGTGCAGGGGTTAAGTGTGGATCTCACCCTCCCGCAGCCCTGCTGAGCTCCTGCTTTGTGCCGGATTTGCCATGGACACAATAACGGCACACAGCTGCCGGCACCTCTCCCGGAGGTTTTATCAAAGAGCTTTTATGTCAAGCTTCTGCTTTTAGATAGAAAAGAAGAAATCACATTTATTGACCAGGAAAACGAGTGGGTTTCTTTTTTCCCTGCTGAATCAAGGGAATATCCAAGCTGTTAGGCAAAACTCAGGTGTTTGGAACTCCTTCGCTTGCCCAGCTCATCCTGATTCCTGAAGGTTAGACTGTGCCAAGGGAAACTGCTCAGTTCTGAGGATAAAAAGTGTTTTCCCTGCATTTTTAGGTTTTGATGTCTTGGCTTGGATGATGATAGGAATCATTTTTGGCTGTATTTTTGCTTTTTGCTTTTTTAAGCTACATTTCATACAGATTTTCATGGAGTGGTTTGGGGGATATTTTAGGGATCATCCTATTCCACCCCCTGCCATGGGCAGGAACACCTTCCAGTAGCCCAGGTTGCTCTGAGTCCCATCCAATCTGGCCTGGAACAATTCCAGGGATGGGGCAGCCACAGCTTCTCTGGGCACTGTTATGATCTGAAACACCAAAATTAGCAAATCGCCTTAGGATCAATCTCTATATTTTTATCTGTGCCTTGGGGCAATCTGACCTAGTGGAGGGTGGAATAGGATGGTCTGGATGCTTTTGTCCTGGTTGGAATGTGCCAATCCCATCCCCTCACAGGGCTGGCCCCGAGCTCTCCCCACATCCTCCCAGGTGAATGAATTCACAAACAGCCTGTTGCTTTCCAGGAAAATACCCACTTTGCCAAACATCCTGTAAGGAAAAATACTGCTGGCATGACACAGAGCCTTCAGAAAGTGGCAGACAGGCACTGGGAGTTTGCTGGCGCTGGGAACCCCCTCCAAAAGTTAACTGGGATAACTCCTTCCCTGGCTTATCCTTTTTTCATAGAGCACCTGGACAGGAGTTTTGAAATTACATTTAGAAGTGGTTTTCCAAGGAAAAGCCAGTGGGGACATCACCTTGTAGAAGAGACTTTATTTAGTTTTACATTTGGGAGTTTTAATTCATACAGTGGCGGTGAGGGATGGGAAAGAAAAATAAACTGGTTGGGATTATAAACTCCTGCTATTCTCTTCCCAAGAAAATCAGTCAAAGAGCACAGGGAAGAAAGAGGAACCCCTTTCACAGATTGTCCAGAAAAATATGTGGCTGCCCCATCCCTGCAAGTGTTCCAGGCCAAGGTGGACGGGGCTTGGAGCACCCTGGGAGAGTGGAAGGTGTCCCTGCCCATAGCAGGGAGTGGAATAGGTGATCCTTAAAACCCCTTGGAACCCAAAGCAGCCTGTGATTCTGATAGCGTAGGGGTTAAAGTGATTTTGGGGTTGGTGGTGGTTTTAGGTTGTGGGAACGATAGGCCTGGAAGTAGACCTTAGGTATTGTTTTGTTAGGAAAATACCCATGGAAACTGCACCTGTGTGCTTCTCCGTGATGAATACTCGTGACAAGATTAATGAAATGATTGAGTAGAAAATAGGAGTAAGAATAATAACTCACTTGCAACAATCCTGAGAAATGTAAGGGGGTAGTTGGAAAGGGGGGCTGAAACTTATGGTTGAGTGAAAACAATGTATTCGATAGAGTGGTGTTGAATTAATGATTAACTGATGATTATAAGTTAGTTATGGTATAAATGTAACCATTTTTCGAACCCATGGCAGAGCTCAATTTGGGTCCGAAAGACCCCTGGCTCCCAGGGCCCTTTTATCAAAGCACCCATATAATCATTCTGTGATTATGTGTTTTCTTACGCTAACAATTCCATGTTTCTACATTTTGGGGAATTTCTGGATAATGTGCAGGGCATGTAAAAATTTTATTTTTGCAGTTACTGGGTACTTACCACTTTACTGTTTTTTGCTTTTATCTTGTCACAGCAAGTAAAAGCCTTGAATTAAAGAGAATTACTCTGGTCAGGGGATTTTTTCAGGCTGTGTTTAAAATACTGTAGAAGACTCAACCATAAATCCTTGGGAAGATGCTCTGGGCTCGCCTGGGCCTCTGTGGGGTGATATGTATTCAGCACATACAGATAATTTGTTAACAAGGCCTTTTGCCCACTTTGGACAGATGCACTTACTGTTTTCAATCTTCATGGTTAATTATTCGATTTGGGGTTGATGCTGGAACACCATGGCTCCTAATCACTGCTCTTTGTTGGGAGTCCATTATATTGGAACAGCCAGAGTGCTCCTGGTGACCGTGAACTGACATTATAAGCTGGTTCTAATCTTTTCACTCTGTATTTCTAATGCTGCTTTCCTTTGTCCCTGCCTTTGTGTGGCTCCCGTTTAGCATCACAGCGGGGCTGCCCTTGAGCCCTGCGGCCAACTCGGCGTGTTCAGCTCGCCACGCGCTGTCCCTCATTGCCACCACTTGCCCGCCAGCCTTCATCACCACCATTGCCAAGGAGGTAAGCGGGCCAGCTCCCGGGCACCCAGGGGGCTGGGGGGAGTAAAAGAGTCTTTTCTGTGGGGTTTGGAGGGTGAGCAGTGTTGCGTTCCCTGCTTCGGTCCCACCCTGGTACCGGCAGCAGAGTCCTAGCGCTACCCTAGGAAGTCGTTCGCGATCAAGAAGACTTCCTCGGAGTGCCGACAACGGGCACAGCTGGCCCGCGTTCGGTCCGGGGAGATGTTGCCCCTGGAGCGTGGTGAAACAGCAAAGAACTACCAGAGAAGGAGGTCTCTTGGTATGTGATTTCGGTAGGTTTATTGCCTCCAAAGGGAGCACATGAACCAAGAGCCAAGAGCAGCTTATTACATCGGTATTTAAGGGAGGAACAACACCCAATAGGATGAGGGCAGGGGACAATATAGGGGAGGGGCTGGGGTACATGATCAAATGGGGTTTAGGGAGGGGAGGGGAACAGAGAGAACAACGAATGAACTATGGAGTGACAGGGAATTTCCCAGAGCGGGAATACATAACAGACAAGTCCAGTAACCAATAGCAGGAGCTTGGGGTCCGTGGATTGGTGGTCCTACCGCTGCCCCTGGGAGCTCCGGGGGGAAACCCTCTGTCCGTGGAACCTGTCCGGAAGTCCTCTGGTTCCGAACCACTGCAACAGAGCAGGACGGGACAGTGCTGGGAGCTTGGTGTGCACCAGGCATGGCCTGTCTGAGGGTCGTCTGAGCAATCCCAGCCGCAGCTGGAGCTCAGCTGAGCTGAGGATGGGGCTTAGTGGTGACCGTGGTGATGCTGGATTCAAGGTCGGACTTGCTGAGTTTTGAGGCCTTTTGCAGTGGTCACAATGCAAGCCCTGTGTCCCTGTTCCCCACAGATGCACAGGCAGACGGCACTGGCAGCCAACATGCAGTCGCAGCAGAACATCCACACCACCACGCTGGCCCGCGCCAAGGGCGAGATCCTCAGGGTCATCGAGATCCTCATCGAGAAGATGCCAACCGACATCATGGACCTGCTGGTGGAGGTGAGGCCACCTCTGTCCTGAGCTCAGTGCCTGTGATGAATCTGACTCAACTTGTGGAGTTTCTTTCCATGTGGACTTCGGGTGTGTAGAGGATTTGCTTTATACCAAGTTCATTTCTTAAACTTTAAATTGCATTAAATCATGTTGTTGGGGAAAATATCCCACACAAAAGAAGGTCAAAGCCAGATTGGACATAGCTTGTAACAACCTGATCTACTGGAAAGTGTCCCTGCCCATGGCAGGGCTCGGAATGGGATGACCTTCAGAACTTTAATTATGGAACATAAACCACAGATTGTCACCTGAGGGTAATTTTTGTTTTCAAGGTGATGGACATCATCATGTACTGCCTGGAAGGATCTTTAGTTAAGAAAAAGGGTCCTCAGGAATGTTTTCCAGCCATCTGCAGGTGAGCTCTTCCTCTGGGAGCACTGTGAAGTACATGATAGGGTCAGCAGCAGGATATATTTCCTAATTAAGAGTGAAACAGTCTTTTAGGTGACACAACAAAGAGTAAAAGGTGATTTATAAAATGGGTGCATTTCCAGTATCTTTAAACGTGGATAAATATCCCAGTCATCCTCTTAAACTTGTCCAAGAGATAAATTTTAATAATCACCTGTTGGCCATTACATTTTAATTTAATAACCTATTAAAATATTGAATAGTTTCAAGGAAAGAACAATTATCCTGTTGCCAGGTTGGATACTGATGGAGATGATCTTCCTCCTTCCTGATGCTTTAAGTGACTTTCCTTAAAACATAAAGGGAAGGATAAATGGGAGTTAGTGCCCAGTCTCCCTATTCCTGTGTATATTTATAGCGATCCAGTATTTTAAAATTCTCTGCAATTACTGGTAATATTTCCTGCTTATAGCCAGTGTAAAAATGATCCAGCACCCAGCGACGGCATCGTGGGACCCAAGGAAAATTGCCATCAGGTTGTAGCAAATGGGGAAATCTCTGGGGAGATTCCAAGGGGAAGCACTTGTACAGCATCTCGTTGTTAATCGTTTTAATATCCAGCGTTCCTGATGCTGTATTGTAACATATGCACGTGTGGTGTGGCACAGTCCTCCCGGAGTGCAGCTCATCTTGGATCAAAGGAAGGGGAAGAGCAGACTAAGGGGAAGGACGGGCGACACCCCAGGGAGGGATACACAGTGATGCAAAACTGCATCTGAGCTGCATTTTCACTTCTCCCTGCACAAAAACTACGGATTTTCTTCCTTCTCTTTTATTATTTATTGGTTTTTCCCCATTTTTCATCCTGCTTTTCTTCCCAACTGCCATCCTGCAGTGCAGAACGTCTCTGTCTTAGGTTACAATAGTATGTATTCTATCGCCATCTTCATAAGCCGTTAAAATCAGGAGAGGCAGTGTTCCTTACTCCCCTCATGACTCATCCCTGATAACTCCAGAGGGTGTCTTCTGTTAATGGGCCAGCTGTTGAAACCAGGTTGGGCAGTGTTCTTTGTCTCTTCCATGATCCATCCTCCCTCCAGAGGGATATCTTCTGTTAATGGGCCATTGAGTCCCAATGCATGACTGATAAAATTACATCATCCCATTGTGAGATGCTCCGCCCAGGGGGAGGAACCAAGCATCCCTATCTGGATATCATCTGGAATTTGAAACACCACAAGTCAGCCTTTTCCACTGGATTCCCAGAGGAAGACCAGACCCTTCTACACCACCACTGGACCTTCAGAGGAAAACTACACCTTTCCACAAGATCACTGCTTCAACAGAACCACATCTATCACTCCCAGAGGACTGCAGCCACCATCTAATTGGACTGCTACCAACACCCTGACCGACAGGGTGTCAGGTTGTATTCTGACTCTGTCAGTGTTTTTGTGCTATTGCATTTATTTTTTCTATTAAATTGTAGTTCTGACTTGGAGTCTCTCACTGATTTGCTTTCAAACTACTACAGTCTCGTACCTGCATGCGAGCAGTTGCTATTGTACCGGGAATCCCAAGGAACCAAAAGAGCAGTCTGGACGATGGGTTGTTTGAAGCCCTAAATATGCTCAGAAACATGTTTTTTGAGACTGATTCCAGATATTTCTGGCAGATTTTGGTAGAGGAAAATTTAACTGCCAAATTCCAACATAATTTGGAATGCAGTTGGCTTTTTCACAGGTCTGCTCTCCCTGTGATAAGGCACAGTGATATCCCCAAGGTTTTGAATTTGCAATAAGGATTTAGTGTCTCTTGGGTTTTGAGGTGTTGAAATTCCTTGGATTTTGCATCTGTTGGAATTCCAGTAAATGCCACATGGTCACACTGGGTGTTAAGGGCTAATGCAGGCTTTACCCCAAGGGTGTTTTTGGACTAGAGACTGTTTGATGGTGAATTTCCCCCTTCCATTTTCTTTATGCCCATCAAAAATTTATGAGTTTCCTTATTTTTCCTTCCACTTTCCTTCCTTTTGGTTTGACTTTCAAGGGAAATGACCTGAGGTCACGCAGGGTGTTGGATGGGCGCTTAACCATTTGACTTCCAGCTTTATTGAGGTGTTCCAGCACAAAGAAGATACACCCATGACCATCCAGGGACTTGGTGATTATCCCATAAACTATTCCCAAATAAAGAAATCTGATAGATAAATCTGATCAGATTCCATGGTAACATATCAATCATCAGTTGTTTTTGTGGAATGCTAAATGTTAAACCGGCAGCGAGTGGATTTTTAAATCAAATCTCTGTTCCAGCACTTAATTAATTATGCAGTGGAATCCCAGATGAGTTTAATATCCCAGTCTTACGTTGTTTCCCTGCTCCTCTCAAGTTCTACATGGTGAGTTACTACGAGCGCAGCCACCAGATCGCGGTGGGAGCTCGGCATGGCTGTGTGGTGCTCTACGACATCCGCACTGGCAAGTGCCAGGTAGGGAACTCCTGTCTGGGAATCCTCCCCATCACCCCTGGGAGCTGGTGGGGCAAAGAGCAGCAAGCTCTGCGTCTGTTGTGTACTGAGCTGCTGGGACATCGTGGATAACACCGAGGGGATCAATAGTTTAATGAAGGACTTAAGGATATTGAGTCCTGCTGGCTCCCTTCCCTGGGACTGACCGGGTGCCACTGGGTTAATAAGGAAAACCTCAGGCTTTATTTCCTGATGTGAAAGTCTGGGAGTTATTTCCCCAGAAATTCAGAATTTACTCTCTGCTGGGGAATAGTCACAGCACTTGGTTCCTCACTTTTCTTAATAATCTTCCACATAAACTGTGGAAAACAGAGGTGGGGGTGACCAAAGGGGCTCCCAGGATAATTAGGACTGGTCCTTTTCAGGTTTAATTATTATTCATAACATACAAATATTTTCAGATAAATTACTGTGGGGCAACACCATCTACTGGATACAGATTCTCGCTTCCAAATCCAATTTTATACTTTATTTCTCACAACTTCAGATTTTTCTGTCTGCTCTGGAATAACCTGAGGATGGTGCAGCTGAAAAAGTTGTGTCATTGGAGAAAAGCTCAGGTTTTTAATTTCCTTTCCTGTCAGGGGTTTTGGGATCCTGAAAAGCATTTTGGGTTTGTTATTTTTTTCCCCTTCCAGGTAATTTTGATTTTTTTAAGAAAGGTGGTTGTAGGAACTGACTGAGAAATTACTTGGAATGATCAGTAGGATGATGGATATAAAAAATTCCCCTTTTAAACAAAAAATGAATCAGCATTTATCTAGGATGGGGTTTTTTTCCCAGTAAAATTTACTATATTAGCAGACTGTGTTATAACTATTCCAAATGCAAACATTTTAAATCTATTTTTCCATAATTCAATATCAAAACCAGGTTCTTTCTCCTTCTATAAAATGACTTTATTAAACCTTCTCTGAGTGTTGCTGCTGTTCCCGGTGTGGGACATGGGCGCGGTTGGGCTCTGTGGGGTTTTTGGCAGCACTGGGAGCCAGGCAGTGCCCTTCCCATGCTGGTATTGATTTGTCCTTCAGCTGTTGGCAGCTCCCAGAAATCCCAGGGCCTGGGTGTTGATTATTCCCACGTCTCCAGAGAGGTATTGACCTGGAGCCGCTCGCTGCTGATGGCTCCAGATTTCTCACCCCCTCTCCATGACACTCATAATAAACTGGCTGAGTGCTCTGTGGCTCTGGAAGCCAACTCTTCCTCAGCGAGAGCTTTTCCCTCTAGGAGCCACTTGGGAGATAGGTTTGTCCCCCATTCCAAGGAGGATCCATGCCCTGCACTCAGGTTCTGTCCCATGCGGCAGCAACAGCCTTCTATATTCCCTCTCCATATTCCCCCTGTATTGGGTCTGACTGGGGTAAAGCTCACAGGCCTTACACTGCTGTACTTTGCTTTGGTAGCTGGTGTTGATAACAGAGCAGTGTTTTGGCTACTGCCAAGCAGTACTGTCCCTGTGACATTCCTTCCCCCACTGAAGGGGATGGGGGGGGCAAGATCCTGGGAGGGGACACCAGCAGGCCAGCTGACCCCAGTCAGACAAAGGGATATTCCATACCATATGACATCAGCTCAGATATATAAGGGAAGGAAGAGAGGAGGAGGAGGAGGCACTCAGGGCTGGTCCATGTTTGCCTCCTTGAACAACCATCACGCGTGCTGAAGCCCTGCTTCCCAGAAAGTGTCCGGACATCGCTACTGATGGGAAGTAGAGATTGATTGTTTTCCCCTCTGCTCTTGCGCGTGCAACTCTCAGCTTGCTTGTTCTATTTTTCTCCCTGCTGTAATAAAACTGCCTTTTCTTACCCTGATAGTCTTTTTCAATATTATCCTCTCCCCTCTCCCAGTGGGAGAGGGAGTGATAGAGTGACTGAGTGGGTACCTGGCACCTAGCCGGGGTCAACCCACGACACCCCCTCACACATTCGTCCTCCATATTCGTCCTCCATATTCCCCCTCACACATTCCTCCTCCATATTCCCCCTCAGGCAGTCCCCCTCACATATTCTAGGAATTCCATTCTGAAGCTCAGAATTCCTTGAAAACCTAGCTAAACTTTGTCATAATTTTGGAAATAAATAGCTGTAATATTTGCTGTTGAATCCATGCAGTGCTTTTCGTAGCTGGAGAAAGTGTGTTTGTGAGCAGATTATTTGCAATCCTTAAAGCATGGTGTTCCTAGCTGGATGGATGGGAGGTGAGGGCTCTGCACAAGGATTTCCCAGGTGGATGGTATATGGAGCAGCCCCCCAGGAGATGCTGAGCCCTCTCCACTTCTGGGGAGGATCCAAGTGCCTCACAAGATTCATGTATGGTTTTATCCTGGTTTTTCATTTTTATCTGCGGGATCTCATCCCGCTTTTATCCTGGATCACAGGAAGCTGCTTGCCTTTAAATAGCTAGATCCTTGCTGGTGATTTTTCCCTCACACGGGTTGTCACTTTTAGGGTGAGTGTGGTTCTCCCTGTTGGGAATCCAAGGGGATGTGGTGGGAGCAGGTTTGTGGTGGTTCTGTGCTTAATCCCAGAGGGATGTTGGGTGGGATGAAGGGTTCTCCCAACCATTCCAACAGGATTCGGAGCACTCTTGTATGCACAGCTGTCTTGGACAGAGTCCTGCATCTCAGGTATGGCAAAGGTTAAACTCCAGCAGCTTCCCAAAAAAAGGGTGGAGATTCCATGAGCAACTTCCACCCTCCCAACCCATGGAGCACAATCCGATGATAACTATTGAATCCTTCCTTCCCAGCTTTTCCCTGGCTGTGGCCTTGATGAACGGATAGCGCCGCAGTCTTGCTCAAATAAGGCTCCATCTTGATCAGGGGCTGAGATGAGATCCTGGGATTTGATAAAGATAATTGATGGTTCACAGGGAATTGGAAAACAGTTCCGAGAGCAGCAGCTCCACCTGGAAATGTGCCCTTTTTTTCCCCAGCTTTAAACCCCATGGACACGGGCCCCAAGACAAACACACGGGATTAAGCACAAATGGCAATTTGTATCCCAAAAATAAACCACTTGGATTAATAATTACAACTATAATTAAATTATTACAATATTAAAAGGATTAGGCAACAGGATTAAGGTATCTCTCAGCACAAGCTCTGTTTGCCCAATTAAACACTGAAATAATGCTAAATTCCAACCAAATAATTAATATTTTGCATAAGATTCCTAATTATTAACACATAGTTAAAAATCCTGCACTTAGAGGTGCAGTAACACAGGAAGATACTGATGCTCTTAAATGCTATTTTATATTAAATTAAACACTAAAATCAGACTGGAGAAAAAGATTGCAGGTAACTGAATTTTAGGATCCCTGATAGTTTATTTTGGGATGATGGGAAAATATTAATATTTTCCCAGGTAAATTCTTGCTGGGTACCAGAGTCTGGCCCAAAATCCCCCAATTAATTCCTCAGTACAGGTTATTTAATTATCTTCTTTTCCTTTAGGAACGTATTTGCATCTATAAGGAGACACTCTGAAATATTCCATTTTTATTGATTAAATCTTGGGATTCATGATAAATATTTAGAGCTGCATTTCAGAACTACTTGTAATTTTTGTACCTAAAATCTGGGTCATTTGCACCGGAAGATTAAAGAGAAACACAAGTTATTTTGGGTTTATTTCAAAGCAAAAACTGCTTTTAAGCCTGGGCTGGAATCAATAATATTTGGTCCTGGGTGCCTCCAGAATTAAAATCCCAGCAATCCAAGCATTAATTGGATTATGCAGGGCTGATTTTCTTTCAGTCCTGGATGCCTTGGCAAAGTTTGATTTATATGGAAGGCAGAAAATGATTTAATATTCCATTTGGAATGAATCGTGGCTTGGCCTAATTAATTACAGAGTAAAAGATGCTGTTTTTAAAACAGTGCTTTAAAGGTGTTTATCCTGCAATCCACACCTGCATTTCCAAGTCCAGGTGAGGCAAGAAAACCTGGTCACTGGAAAGCACATCCTTAAATTTCAGAGAAAAGGTAATTACTGAGTGTAACCTTCATTGGATAGGCCAAAGGCCTTTTCTAAACATGTCCAATAACAGATGAATGAATTGTCATTAATTTATTTATTAAATTAAATGATTAATGGTGCTGAAACTGGTATGAGTTACTAGAGATTTCCATTAAATTGCTTCAAAAATAGGGATTTCTTTTGAAAAGCTTGATGAGAACATTTTTGCTTTCTCTTATCCATGACTTTCCATCCGTGTCTCCACACTCATCCAGGAAGGGGTTAGAGTCACCTCCTTCAGTTGCCAATAACCATCCCTGGGTGCTTTGTCTCCTGTGCAGAGCTTGTGGCTGAGAGCTCCCTGTTACTGTTTTGAGGGTTCCCAGGCTGGGCACTGCAAGGGCAGTGCTGCTTTCCCAGGACAGGAGGTTTTGCCCCTTTTATTTAAGGAACCCCTGGGTTCTGGAATGATAAATATCAGATAATAAAGGGGATCAAATATTAGTGAGTGTCTCCAGGAGGGCATTATCAATTTAAAATATGTATTTCACTGTATTTATTAATATAAAATTGATCCAATGTGGATTTTTTACGTGACCTTTAGTGGAATATTTCAGTTCAATGGAGGCTTTCCCAAATACTGGACTTGGAATTAGGTTGTTGGCATAGCTTGAGTGTATCCTGTGGTACAGGGGGGCCGGTGCAGGAGTCCAGTAGGCTCCCAGGAGCATCCCCTTCTCATTAAAAACCTGGGCAGAGAGAAGCTGGAAGCAGCTGCATTTGGTCCCACCGTCCTTGTCGGGTAGAATTAAGACATTTCCAAACTGGTATCACACAGATATTTCCAGAATTTCCACTGTATGTTCATACAACTGCTGTGGTACTTGGAATATTTGGAATGAGCAGCAGTGATCTGGGTTTGCTTCACTTCCTCATGGAAAACACAAGCTAACACCACAGAAATCCTGGCTGGAAAGAATTAGCATCAGAGAAGCACTACCTTTAAATAACAGCAGCTGGATTCCCTGAAGGATTTGTACTTCTTGGACCGTATTCCAGGAGTAAAAAGAGCAACAAGTGTGCTGCTCCTATTGATTTCTACCTTTGTCTCACCAAAACATATTTTATTGACAAGTATTCCATGCTTGTTAAGTGCTAAGGAGTGGGATGGGGCTAAATGTGGGATCAGCTAATTAACTGTGGGGATCCCATTAAAGAGAGATTTGGGGTTCACTCACCTTTTCCACGAGGAATAAATTAATATATTAATGGGATCTTAATATATCGGGCTCATTCCAGGTGCACCACACTGAGCAGAGCTTTTAATAACCCAGAGATGGGCACAGGAGCACTGCTAATGGGGTTTTGCTAATGCTGATACAGTAGGAAATGGGATTTGCCAGGAGAAGCTCATGTGGCATCTTGGATTTAATACAGACTTGGGCTTTCTGATCTGTTTTGGGGGCACTGCTGTGGGAGAGGAGCTCACTGGCGAGACATTTCTGTGGGGTGCTCTTGTTTTCTGGGCTGGCAGGTCACAGATCTCCCACATTCCTGTTCTCTGCCCTGTTCCCAGACCATCCATGGCCATAAAGGACCCATCATTGCCATGCCTTTTGCCCCCGATGGCTGGTACCTTGCCACCTATTCCAACTCTGACAGCCACCTCTGCTTCTGGCAGGTAAGGACTCATTCCCAGCCCTGTCTCTGAGCCACAGCATTAGCAAACTCGGGATTGGGATTTTAGCCCTTCACTGCATGCATTACATTGTGTCAGCGGGGAAAAAATCCCAAGGGAGAGAAGGTCACAGCTGAACTGGGCTTGGAGAAACCTGGACTAGTGGAAGGTGACCCTGCACATGCAGGGGTGTGGAATGAGATGATCCTTAAAATCCCTTCCAACCCAAACATAAGGAGTTAAACATCCTCCATGTAGTTCTCAAATGTGACCTCATGCACTGGTGATTTTTCCCTTCTGTGTCCCTTTTGGCATGATTATTAATGCAGCAATGTCACTTTTGAGGGGTACCAGAGGTGACCCAGTATGTTGCAGCCTTCCTGGAGGAAGTGTCCCATCAGAGTACGGCTTCTCCAGGGGCTTTAGCAACCCCCTAAGCGATGGGTGATTTCAGCAAGTGTAGCAGCTTCTCTGCTACAAGTGATATCAGCTCTTGTGATTCAACTCTTTGAGAAATCGCCCGAGGCAGACTCAGGGACAGAAAGACAAGGGAGTCATATGGCCATTCCACAAGGTAGCTTTATTGTTCAGAAGCTCCTGTGAAGGGAAGCCAGGGATGACAGCTGCTCCCTGACTGAGGCTGGGACAGGGGTCTTTTTATGGGGGAGACAGGGGGTGGGGTAAGAACCAGTTAGCCAACTGGGTACAAGGTATTACCATAGAGGAGCAAGGCATGCTGGGGGTGGTTCACTGGTCACCATGACCAAGAGGTAGGTTTCTTATCTCTGAGTCATTTTGCCCTCAGGCCTTTCTCCAAGGGAGTGCAGAGGGCTCCTGAGCCAAGAGCTCACAGCCTTCCACAACTCCCCCTTCTTTTCTTACTAAGAACACTTCCCCAATGGCCTTTTTAAAGCAGCATAAAAAACATGAGAACATAAGCAATACAATAAGAATTACAGTGAAAATCCAAAAAGCACCTTTAACTAAAGAAAGCACCCACCCTCAGAGTCCCCATTGTCCGAGAAAGTTGTTGAGACCATCTGTGATTCTTTCTTCAGTCTTGATTTGGTGGACTTGATCTTTTAGCAGCTGGATGTTCTTTGAGATGGAGTCACTACGTGATGTTAAATCAAAATAACACATGCCTTCAAAATCTTGACAGCCATGTCCATGGGCTAGGAGCAGGAAGTCAATGGCTGCTCAGTTTTGTAGTGTCGCGTGTCTGGTGATTTCTTCATCTCGGAGGAGATTGCTAAGGGCGGCAGATGTTGCATTGTCCTGCTTGCTCCATTTCCCCCTTTCTTTGTTTAAAAGTGAATACTGTGGCGGGGTGTAGTGAGTTTTGGATATACTGGTTGGGGGTAAGTGAGGGCTAGGGAGGAGAGGGAGGGGAGGGAACAGGAAGGTAGGTGTGTGGGTAAGTGGGGTTTTGGGGATAATTAGGGAATAACTTTACTTATAACAGGGTTGGCCAGGTGTATGTCTCGCCTGTAGTTTGCGTTTTCTTAAGTGGAATCGTTCTCGGAACTGTGTGACCTGGTGACGGGACGGTGGATTTTACTTGGCAGTTGACGCTTCCTCCGTCTTCAGGCTGAACATCTCTGGTTGTCTGGACCTGATGTGTCAGACTCTGGGATATTTTGGTTATTATTTGTGGAGGCAGTGTCTGCAGGCCCCAAGTATGGTTTGATTTTTTTTCCTGGGAACCATTTGGGGCCAGATGGTAGTGAAACACAGGCATACCCTCTCCCCCAGGTAATCAACTGGAAAGGTCCAGAAATCTGGTGTGTTTCTGGGTCCTTGACTAGCACCGGCAGTTTCTCAGTGAGCTTAGCTCGGGTCAAATTAATGAAGTGTCAGAGTACAGGGGGGTCAGGCTCTGATGATGTACAATTTAGGAAATTAATAACATAGAGGGCTTTACAGAGTCTCTCAACGGGAGACTCTCTCTGTTGTTGATTGAGGACTCTTTTCACAGTCTGGTGAGTCCTTTCTATGATGGACTGTCCTGTGGGATTAGCAGGTATGCCCCTCATGTCTCTTATTCCCCATTGATTGAAGAAGTCTTTTAATTTGCAGGAGGTATAGGTGGGCCCCTTATCTGTCTTTATTTGTTCAGGGACTCCCAGGGTGGCAAATGCAAGGAGAAAATGCTTGATGGTGTGGGTGGCATTCTCTCCTGTGTGGGCTGACACAATGCCTTAGGTTACAATGGTATGTATTCTATCACCATCTTCATGGGATGTTGGAGCTGGGTGGGGCAGTGTTCCTGGCTCATCCCTGATGGCCCCAGGGCATGTCTTCTAATGGGCCAGCCGTTAGAGCCAGGTGGGGCACTTTGCTTTTGTCATTCCTGATGGCTCCAGTTAATGGGCCATTGAGTCCCACTGATAAAATTACATCATCCCATTGTGAGATGCTCCGCCCAGGGGGAGGAACCAAGCATCCCTATCTGGATATCATCTGGAATTTGAAACACCACAAGTCAGCCTTTTCCACTGGATTCCCAGAGGAAGACCAGACCCTTCTACACCACTACTGGACCTTCAGAGGAAAACTACACCTTTCCACAAGATCACTGCTTCAACAGAATCACATCTATCACTCCCACAGGACTGCAGCCACCTTCTAAGTGGACTGCTCCCAACACCCTGACCGACAGGGTGTCAGGTTGTATTCTGACTCTGTCAGTGTTTTTGTACTATTGCATTTATTTTAATTTTTCTATTAAATTGTAGTTCTGACTTGGAGTCTCTCACTGATTTGCTTTCAAACTACCACCCACATACACAGCCCCAGAAAACGTGTTGACTGACGTGCACATACTTTGACTTTCCAAGGATGGGAAGTGGGTCATGTCAGATTGCCATAATTGGCAGCTGTTTAGTCCTCGAGGATTGACCCCAGTACCCGTAGATAGTATCTGGTAATTTTTGGAGTTCGGACACATTGCTACAATTGCTCTTGCTTGGTCTTTCGAGAGTTTGAACATCCTGATGAGGGCCAGTACATTTTGATGATAAAATGCATGGGATAACTTTGCCTGGGCGAATATGTCAGCAGTCTCTGCCGACATGGCTAGCGAATCAGCTCTCCTGTTCCCTTCCGCAATGGTGCCTGGGAGGTCAGTGTGTGACCTTACATGCATAATATGGTAAGGTTGTTCTCTGTGGGAGATTAAATTAATTAATGTAGAAATCAATTGGTGTAAGTTTGGATTGGAGTGATGCCTGAGGGATTTTTTTCTGCTTTTCTCCTGGATATTTCTTACACTGTTCCCTATATTCACAAGTATTAGCATGCATACTTGTGATGCCTTAGGTGATAGTTTAGCCTGGTTTCATGGTGTTTAGTAGGCCGGTAGGCTAAACACCCCTGAAACCGCGTAGAGTTAGAGACCAAACACCCTGTTTTCGTGAGCCCTCAAGGTCTCCTAGTAGGATAGATTTTGTAAACTAGAAGTTAGCCCACCCCGGCCCCTTATTGGGCCCTCTGGTTAGATATGCTAATGTGTAGAGTCTTTAATTGTATACTCGATTGGGGGGACGGGGCTTTTGTGACGCGTTCTACCTGGACGGCAGAAGCCATCGAACGGGATCCTATTAAAATACCGAGGTAAACAACCCCCAATCCTTTCACTGTGTCTGAGCCTTTATTTCCTAAGACCAGAAAAAGGCATCAGAGACATCCTTGAGAAAGGCACGTTCAGCCCTCATAGCTATACCAGCAATGCAAGCCGAATCTGTGACCAGATTAAAGGGTTCGTCTTTAAATTTCTCAAAGGCTCTGACCACGGCTGCAAGTTTGGCAATCTGTGGTGATCCTTCCACAATTTGGACATCAGACTCCCGCTCCTGAGTCCTAGGGTCCTTCCAAGTCATTACTGACTTGTGAGCTGACCCTGAGCCATCACTAAAAACGGTTAGAGCTTTGAGAGGTGTTCTGCTTTGGATTAATTTTGGGACCAAATTGAAGGCCAAATTGCGATTAAAAGGCCTATGTTTTGGCACGTGGATGGAAATCTGGCCTGGGTAGCTATCCAGGGCGAACTGGAGGCTCTCATTGGTGTGGAGCAAATGCTCTAGGTCCCCAGTGGTCAATGGCAAGTATATGCATGTGAATTCACACCCTGCAAGAGTGGAGGCGAGTTCTGGCCTTTTTTATTAGATGTACCATCATTTTTTGAGGAGTGGTTATTGTTTTCATAGGCTGATTGCTTGTAAAGATCCATTCAAGTATTAACAAAGGGTCTCTGAGTTGAGGATTCCATTGAAAGATTAGCCCATAGAAATGGGGGGCCTTACCCAAAATGGAAATCTGTAGGGGCAGGCTGGGCTCGATGCGATGCGCTTGGTGTGAAGATAGGGCCTCCTGGACTTTGGTAATGGAATCTCGGGCTTCGAGTGTGAGGGCGTGTGGAGAGTCCAGGTCCTCGTCGCCGCGGAGAAGACTGAAGAGGGGGGGCGAGATCTTCTGTTGTAATCCCCAGCAGGGGACGTATCCAGTTGATGGATCTGCATAACTTGTGTAAGTCTCTTAGGGTCTTTGGGTCATCTTGAATGGCGAGTTGCTGGGCTGCGATGGTTCTTTCACGGATCTGGAATCCGAAGTAAGTCCATGGGCTGGTGTACCGTACTGTCTTCACGAATCTCGAACCCTGCTTTTCTATAGCTTCAATAGTCCCTTTGATAGTCCTGTCCAGGTAAGTCTTATCTGATGCACAGATCAGAATGTTATCCATATAGTGGTAGATGATTGCATCTGGGAACAGGCTCCGGATGGGGGACAGAACATGGGCAACGTACCATTGACATATGGCCTGGCTGTTTTTCATGGGTTGGGGGAGGACAAGCCAGTGGTACCTTTTGAGTGGAGCTTTTCTGTTGAGGGAAGAGATGGAAAAAGCAAACCGGGGGGTGTCTTGAGGGTGGAATAGGATGTTGAAGAAACAGTCTTTTATATCTATGATGGCAAGCATCCAGTCTCTGGGCAGCATCGATGGTGAGGGCAGGCCAGGCTGGAGGGGACTGTAGTGGTTTCAGTTCGCTTATTTAGGTTTGTGGCTAAATGCCAGCACACTTACTTAAATTTACTTGATTGTTTGTTGTGAGATGAGGATTAGGAGTAGGCAAAGCAGGCTCAAACTTCATAAAGTACAAAGAAACTTTATTAATATACCTAAGACAAAGGCAAAGAAAAAAAACCCAAGAAAAACCAGAACAAACACCTCAGACCACCCCTCCTTCCCCCACCTCTCTATTTCATTCTCCCTGACAACATACAAAAGACAACACTTTGACCTCCAGTCAGTTTACCACCTCAGAAATAGCTCTTGTTCCAGTTCATTTAGGGAGAGAAGTTTCTTTTGCTTACACCATGGATTTTCTGTAAGAAAAATACAGTTTTTATGGGTCTTCTGCCTCACCATTAGCCGCCGCCCGGAACAAAGTCCAGCTTAATGGTGGATCCCTCCCACACCAGTAGCCTTCCCACAGCCACTATGGTGGGTTATGAACAGTCCACAGGGTACCTGTTTTAAGGATGCCCAGTTCAATTGCAGCAACAAAGAAAATCCCTTCTTCTGTGCTTAGCAACACAGGTTCTCCTGACAACACAAGTTCTCTGGCATTCCCCCCGGGACCAGGGCTCTGGGTCACAGCCTCTCCTCTCTCTTGGTTCAAGTTTCTCATTAGGCTGTACTTTTTCAACACCTACTTGTCTTTACCCAGGTATTTCAGTTCATTGGCTGCAATTAGAACCTCCCATCCCCCCTTTGGACTATGTCTTCATATATTACAGGGAATTTATTAGCTCAGTCCCCAACCATGGTTCTCCAAAAGAGTTTTCAGCTTCACTCTCGAAGCACTTCTCATGCACCTCCCTCTAGGTATCAGTTCTGCTTTCTTCACTGACTGTAAAGTCTCTATGCTGCATTTATGCAGATGTCCTCACTCGGTCCTCTCTCTCTGTGCAAGGAAGGATGGGTGTCTGTAAGTTTAGTCCAGGCATGGAGAGAGTTAATCTCTCTCTCTCTCTCTGGCAGTGTGACGATCCCGTGCTCCCTGCCGGGCTGTTTGAACAGGTCCGAGCTGGATGCCAGAAGCTCTCAGAGTCTCTGTGCCTGGCTCTGCGGAGCTGGCTCGGCCTGCTGGGGCCATCTGGGCCCAGGGTGACAGGGCAGGGCCTGGCCCGAGCTGGATGGAGTCCGGCCCGGTCCTTGCCTGGCCCGGAGCAGAGGCCTGACCCTCTCTCGTGTAGCTAGCACACCGGCTGAGCTGTATCTGCTGAACATTCCAGCTAGTTTCCTCCCCCATGCCCAGCTGCAGCGGCACGGCCGCTCCAAACCTCCCTTCAGCACCCCCCCCCCGCCCCCTCCTTGGAAGGAGTGGGGGGGGGGCTGGGGCCTTACCAGTGAGAGAAGCAGGAGATGCTCCTCTCTACACAGCAGCAGCAGGTCCAAAGAGGAAGAGCTTCAGAGAGTCTCTGCTTCTATATGGTTTTTTCCCCGAAGGCAGATCAACTTTTTAATTGGTTCACCTACATATCAATCCTTAAAACTACCTGATTATTGGCTCTCTCTCCCAGGAAGGAAGTTATATTCCTTCCTGCAGCATAGATCACTTCCTAGATTTTGACCCCTCTGGCATAACCCAGGACAGGACCCATGTCCTCAATGAGTTCATTGATCTTACAGAGGTTGTGGTGTAGCCGCCACCTGTCCTTGCCAGGCTTTTTCAGCACAAAGACAGCGGAGTTCCAAGGGCCAGTGGTCTTGATGATGTGACCTTTGGCAAGCTGTTCCTCTACGAGGGCTTCCAGGGCACACAACTTTGTCTTTAAAAGGGGCCACTGCTCGATCCACACTGGGTTCTTTTGTTTCCAGGTGAGCCGAGGGATGTAAGGTGGTGTGCACCTCTCAGGGGCCCCAGTTAGAAATCCATACTGGGGATGTGTAAGGAAGCCCCCCACTGGGTCAAAAGGTCCCTGCCCCATAACGTGATGGCGGCCCTCACCACGAATGGCCGGGTGGTCGCTATCTTGCCTTCAGGGCTTTCGACGGTAACATTCCGCTTGCTTCGCATAGACACTGTGGCTCTACCAATTCCAGAAATCATGCCTGCCACTGGCTGCAGTTCCCAGTTTGCTGGCCAGTCAGAGCGAGCAATGATGGTCATGTCTGCACCGGTGTCCAGCATCCCTGGTCGGTAGACCTGCTCCCCTTTGCAGAGCAGGCCGCATTCAATGATAGGTATATTTGAGCCTACAACCTCTGCCCACGTTATCATTGGATTAAGTGGAATCTGTTTTGGGCAGTCCTGTGGAAGCAAAAAGGCTTGTGCAATTGGTGTTTCCTGTGAAAGGTAAAAGGGTGGGTCTGTGCAGCAAAGCTGGACAAAGATCTCTTGTCCGGGGTGTACTGTTTGTATTTCCGGCAATATGAAAATTTGTTCTGGGCCATGAAAAGTGTCACCCACTATGAGAATGTCCCATGGACCGTTTTGCAGCCAGTATTTCCCTGTGGGGATATGATAAAAACACTCATCTGTAAAGTCAATGGACAGCGATGTTACCAGCTGGCGTTGGGTTCCCATCTGTATTGGTCCATGTGGTGGGTCTCTTTTATGTGCGCTGAGGTCTCCGGAGATGATAATGCCTTCTGAGGTCCACCTGCCTGCTCCTGATACTTGGTGGTGGACTTCACATACCTGTCGAGGTGGTACGGCTTTTGATTTGTTGTCATAGCGCGAGGCCGTCCCACGCTTTGCTGGAAGTTTCCCGGGCGCTGTGGGTACCGCTGCTGTCTCTGGGGCCTCTGGTAGCTGGTGCGACGGTCCTGGGTGGGTGACTTTTCTGGACAGTCTTTTATAAAGTGTCCTAATTCTCTGCAATTGAAACAGCGGGCATTATCTTTTGAGGCTATGGCTGCAAATGCACCAGATACTCCTTCTGCAATTCCCTTCGCAACTGTTTGGGCAACTGTGTTTTCAGTGGATATATAGTGTATGCAGCTTTCCACCATTTGCTCTATGGTGGGTTCTGTGTCCAGGGGTAAAGCCCTCAGGATAGTCTTACATTGTTCGTTAGCGTTTGCCATAGCAAGTTTACTTAGAAGTTCTTTTCGCCCCTCTGGACTTTCTATTTGTTTTTCTAGGGCCACCTTTAACCTGTCCACGAATTTAATAAAGCTCTCATCCACTCCTTGTTTGATGTTAGAAAAATGTTGTGTGGGAATCAAATCATCAGGGGTAAGAAGCAGTGATGTTTTTGCTGGGGTAAGAAGCAGTGATGTTTTTGCTGCAATGGATGTATCCTGCAGTGCAGCTTCAGGTATAGTGTTTGGTCAGAGGGTTTTTGAAGTTCACCTTCTCCAGCTAATTGCTCAACAGTAAAATTTGGCTGATTAGCATCTTTGGAATAGGAGTCAGATAATGTTTTTAATTGTCTTTTCCAATGCCTGTCCCAAAGCATATATTCTGCCGGAGTAAGGAGGCAATTAGCAATATTTTTAATGTCATGTGGAACGAGCAAATGTGCTGAGAAGGTGGCTTCTAATAAGTTTCTAAAAAAATGGGATCCCCACCCGTGTTCCTTAGCAACCTTGCAAAGCTCTTTGATTTCTTTTTAATGAATTGTGTTATAAATGCATATTATAGTGTTGGCTTTTCGCAAATAATGAATGCTATGTGTATGGTGTTGGTTATTGTAGAAGTTGCTTTTGTTATAGGAATATAATCATTTTTTTTAATGCCTTAATGCCTTTTTGTCTTAGCTTAAATGTAGTGGCTAATGTAGCTGTGTTAAAATGTACCTAGCTTAAAATAACTAAACCGCAAGCTTAGTTTAATAAGCATGGGTGTAACAGGTTCCTATCCCAGGATATCTCTATCGACAAGGAACCATCTGACAGGATACCCCTATCGACAAATAACCGTCTGACTGGACATCCCTATCGACAATAACCATCTGCTGGACACCGATGGACAAAAGAAACCTCAAAGAAACTGCGCATGCTCTAAAAAGGCGGACCCAAGGAGGAGCCATGCTAACGAGTACCTGGAAAATGTAAAATAGTTTGGAGAAAAGTTTGAATATGTGTACTTGTCTATGAATATGTAACAGGCTGATGCAATAAGAAATGTATATAAACAGAGTATTTTCACCATGTCAGACGTGCTCTTGGCTCCGTGCCAAGAGTTCCGAGTTCCCAACGTCACCTGGACGTTGTAACCTTTTGCCCTATACCTTGTCCCTTTATTGTCCTTTTATTAAACCTTTAAATTTTAACAGGAGACTGGACCTCGTTTTTAACAAATTGGTTCCCATGTTTTTTTATCTGAGGGTCTCCCTCGCCTTCCTTTTGTAAAAACGACTGGAAAGGCTGAGATCTTCTGAGTTCAAAATCTCCCTCCTGGGTGGCTTCTCTCCGTGTCTCTGTCCAGGGGTGACACTCTGAGTCAGAGTCATCAGAGCTATCGTAATCGTCTGCAAAAGAGGAGCTGTGTTCCCTAGGAGGGGTCGGGGTAGTCTGGATTTGAACGGCATGGAGAAAAGCGCGGCAGTCCCTGGATGCCGGCAGGTCCTGGGTCAGGGTGGGGGCGGGGGTTGCGGGGGACCGGGAGTGCCGTGCCGCGGCAGGGGGCATGTCCCGGCGGGGGGAAGGAGGTGGAGGGACTGTAGCCGTAGGGCTGCGTAGCGTGCAGCAGCTACAGATCTCGGGAGAGACAGAAGTTAGCTCGCTGCCGCTGTTGGTTTTGCAAGGCTGCTTGAATTCAGCGGCAGCAGCTGGAAACAGTTGGGGGGAGGGAGTTAATGCAGCAGGATTTAAAGCAGAAGTTACGGAACAGAGGTTTGCAGGGGAAACCGAAGGGGCAGGGAGGGAACCCATACTTATATGCCCTGAGGGGGGATGGGTGGGGGGTAGCGCGGTTTGAGGGAAACTGGTAAAACAGGTTTGTGTGCCGTAACCAGAGCTACGTTATTAGCATCACAAAGTACGGTAGGGGTATTGGAATGCGTGATAAGGGGTGGGGGAGGAAAGGCAGAGAAATGGGAGTTGTACTGCGGTGGAGGTGGAGCCAGCAGTGTGTTGGGTGTGGCTACATTGCCAGCTCCGTTCTGTAGGGGGAGAGCGCGGGGAAGGCGGGGGAGATTTTTAAATGGGGAGATCCCGATATTTCCGAGATGCTACAGGTTTTTTCTACTAACTTAACAATATAAAATAAGGGGATAAAATGAGAAACAGAAAAGTCACCAGAAGCCTGAAGGGAGTAGATTTTTTTACCAATGAGATCCCAAAAGAAGTTAGAAAGGATAGAGTCCCCGTTGATATCCGAGAAATGCTTAGAAATCCAAATAATAAACGACTTCAGTTTCCTCTTAGAAAGATTACCCTTAGAAGACTTAAAATTACTAGCAAGAAGGATTTTTTATAACTTGGGAATAAAGGTCTCTCTCAGATTGGGTACGACTATGTTTTCCTAGCTTGTGTCCCATTTCTAGTAGTCCCACTGCCTCCCCAGCAGAAAGAAAGAGAAAAAAAAAAAGGCAAAAATGGACCCAAAAATATAGGGATGCGGAGGATAACACCAATTGTAACTCACAATACCCACTTGAGCTGTGGGGTCGGTCTGTAGGGTCGCAGTAAGTTTTTGCTGTGAAGGTGGTCTGCCTGGAGGTCGATCCTCAGGGATTTTCTTGTCCGAGGTGGTGGGCGAGGGTCTCGACCGATATCTTTGGATAGCGTCTACTAGAACGCAGACGTGTCTCGGAGGAGTGACGAATCGACGGCGGCTTATGTCCTGTAACCAGGAGTCGCTCTCTCCGAAGACCTCTAGAGTCCAGGCTGTTCAGTGAGTCATTTGTCGTTTTCGAAGGGTACCGGGGGTGACCCAGTATGTTGCAGCCTTCCTGGAGGAAGTGTCCCATCAGAGTACGGCTTCTCCAGGGGCTTTAGCAACCCCCTAAGCGATGGGTGATTTCAGCAAGTGTAGCAGCTTCTCTGCTACAAGTGATATCAGCTCTTGTGATTCAACTCTTTGAGAAATCGCCCGAGGCAGACTCAGGGACAGAAAGACGAGGGAGTCATATAGCCATTCCACAAGGTAGCTTTATTGTTCAGAAGCTCCTGTGAAGGGAAGCCAGGGATGACAGCTACTCCCTGACTGAGGCTGGGACAGGGGTCTTTTTATGGGGGAGACAGGGGGTGGGGTAAGAACCAGTTAGCCAACTGGGTACAAGGTATTACCATAGAGGAGCAAGGCATGCTGGGGGTGGTTCACTGGTCACCATGACCAAGAGGTAGGTTTCTTATCTCTGAGTCATTTTGCCCTCAGGCCTTTCTCCAAGGGAGTGCAGAGGGCTCTTGAGCCAAGAGCTCACAGCCCTCCACACAGGAAAATCAGGGACATTAGTCATCCTAAAAGGGTTATTACTCAAGATTATTTAAATTGTGAAAATGTCAGCGGGGCTTGCGCGCTCCCGGCTTTGGATGCTGTGATTTACTCCCTGACACTGCTCCGCTGCCAAGGAGAGCCAGGAGAAGGGGTGGCTGGGACATAGGACTGCTCAGGATTCAGTATGTGACAACAGCAATAAAATATTCTGGGGTTTGCCAAGGTTTCCTGGGGACAGAAATCCTAGGACTGCCATGCATGTTAGGGGGATGGAGAACGGTGTCCTGGTGTTGGGGAAGATGAAATAAGAAAGCCTTATAAATATGATTACCTAGCAAAAGATGCTGAGAATGTAGAAACTATAAGCGAGATTGAAATGAAGACAAGCTTTGAGATACCAAACCCCAGTTATTGAACAACTAGAAAACAATGGCATGGCTGCCTGCAGGTAATCCCCCCTTTGATTAAACAATCCCCTCTGCTTGCAGACAGGTCCAAGGGTCAAAGCAGACCCTACCAACTTGGCAGAGGGTCCAAAAAGCAGCTTTTAGAGTTTAAAATATAACACTGTATGGTAATACAATAGTTCTCATAGGCTGTATGCAAATGTTATAAGATTTGTAGTTTGTTCTAGATTGGTTAATGAAAATTAGAATATTCAACACAGAAGATGATTTATTGTATTGTAAGCGACAAGCTCGCTCTCTTCTTCTTCAACCTCTCTTAGCTCTCTTAGCTCTCTTCTTTTAACTTCCTTAAATCCTCTCTCTTAACTGCTCTCTTAGACCTTCGCTCTCAACTCTCTTAGATCCCCGCTCTTAGCTCTTCTCTTACCTCTCTGACCTGCTCCGGGCTGCGTCTGGCAGCTCTCAGCAGGTCTCTTACATTAACGTTCTTTTACAATAAACCTCATGCTCTACAACCCGACTTCAGAGATCTCTCGTCTGTCCCGGCCGTCTTAAACCGACCCGCAAACTCTACATCCCGGTGTGGAGAATAACAATCTCCGGCTGCACGGACATAAAGTATAAGCGAGCAATCCAGGCCCCTTAGAGGAGAGCTAGGCCTCTGCTCAAGGTTACTTGTAAGACAGCTGTGGGAAAGGGAGACACAAAAGCCAAAAACAAGCTCCAGGTGTCTAAAGATTAACTTGGCAGAAGAAACTGTTATTGTAGCCTTCTGATACTAACTTAGTGCTCTAATTAGAGAAAATCCCGAGTGAAACCCTTGTGTGAGAAAAACACTGAACTGCAGAAGAAAAACTTATCGTGTAACTTTATTTTTAGCACACTGTAGAATATAAGTATGCTCACTGTCTAACAATAAACGGCTTCACTTTCGATCACATTGATCTGGTGTGATGACCCGTTATTTTCCCCACATGCCAGGGGTTGGGTTGGGGAATCTCAGTTTTCAGAATCTGGAGCTGGCACCAGCAGTGCTTGGCCTGTTTTCCAAAGAGTGGAACCCAGCAGATCCCTGGAAGTGTCCAAGGCCAGGTTAGACCAGCCTTGGAGAACCTGGTGGGAAGTGGGGATGGATGGGTGGGACTGGATGAGCTCTGGGGTCCCTTCCCACCCAAACCGTTCCCTGATCCACAGATGAACACCTCTCTCCTGGGAAGCATTGGAATGTTTGACTCGGCGCCCCAGCTGCGCTGCGTCAAGACCTACCAGGTGCAGTCGGCATCCCCCGGCTCCCACAACATGCTCCGGCTGGCCTGGGTCATCAGGACCTCCAACCGCAACGTCATCCTCATGGCCCATGACGGCAAGGAGCACCGCTTCATGGTCTAGGTGGGCCTGGGGTTTCCTGGGAATTCTGCCCCTCCTGTGGGCAGTGCGGGGGAGCAGCACAGGGAGCGGTCCTGGGGGGCTCCTCCTGCCTCACAGGGGCTTGGCCGGGAAACGAGAGGATCCTGCCAGGCTCACAGGGGCTCAGACAGGATCTGAGGGGCTTGGCCAGGATCTGAGGGAATCCTGCCCAGGATCTGAGCAGCTCATCCCATCTTTGCCAGCCAGCTGGTGGCCCTGACAGCTTTTCCTTGCACCCAGGAGGAAGAAGGCACAGGGGACCACTCCATGCGTGATGGGCAGAGTGGGATCAGGAGCACCTCGTCCCGATCCGCAGTGGCAGGAGCCCGGCTGAGCCCAGCCTCTCATGCTGGATGTCATCCAACCCCTTTTCCCTTTGGAGCCTCCCAGAATCTCAGTGTTTACCAAAAAGGCTCGTGTTTACATGGACGTTCTCCTGGTGACCATGGAATGCTGGTGGGTGATGCCCCCGGAGCCAGGTACCTGCCTGGGAACGGGGGGCTGGAATTTGGGGGGCATGGCCTGTGTGCTGATCCCAAGGGGGTGAAGTCTCCGTTGCTGAGGGAATTGGAAGCGCTGCTGTGCCTAGGCCAGAAGGAAAAATGAGTTCACGTGTAAATAAATATTTTTAAAATCCTGTTAAATGGCAAACTTGGAAAAAAGCAGTATTTATATAGAAAGGTGGTTTTTGCCACCAGTGTAGGTATTTATTTAAATAAAGGACAAAGGGGGCCATTTTGAATGGAAAAATGATCAAAATTATGGGAAAAATGAATTCTTGACTGGATGTATTGAAATATTTCCTTCAGTAGGAATATTCCTTTGTGGCACTCGCTGTGACTGTGTTTCCTTCTTACATATCTGATTTTGTGGAATATTTTGTGTGAAATTTGCTGGTTTCTGCTCATGGGAGAGAGAAAAAATCTTTCAAATCCTCTTTTATTTCAGTATCTGTGCAGCTTTTCCTTGGTTGCAGAGCTCAGACCTGAGGTTGGCACTACCTGTTAAGCTAAAAGTGGTACTTGGAGACCAAAAATGAAGGAATTAATTTTTCACGTGGCTCTGAAAGAGAAAATAAATTTATTTTGTTGCTATTTGGGTTATTTGTGTAGTGCCCAGGTGAGATTTGCAGCCCAGAAGCTCCATATCTATGTGCTGTTACAGTTCAGTTCAGAAGCAGGAAGTTCAGAGCATTAGGAATGTTGAACACAAGCTGCTGGGAGGTTGGTCTGTCCCAGTGGCTGTTCCCAATCCCGCTGTTCCAGTGTGAGCTTTCCATGGTGTCCTTGACGCTGTGTTTGGCTTCATCCCTGTGAGTGTAGAGGTGTCTGTGGCTTCCATGGCAGCTCCCGAATGACATGATGGGACACCAGGATGAGAGGGAGTGATGAAGTCACCGTGTGATGGTCCCGGTGTCTGCTGCTCCACAAATCCGCTCCCTGCCCTCTGTGGATTAAAATTCCTGGTATGGCTTGTGGAATAAAACTGGACTGAAATGTGTTGGTTTTCATGGGTATCAGTGATCTCCTGCTGCTGATTCTTTGCCCAGTCATCAGGAATCTGTCACTCTTTAACGAATTTCTCCCATTTCCTTTGGAATGAGAGCAGAATCCTGGAGTGGTTCGGGTTGGAAGGATATTAAGGGTCATCTTGTTCCCTGCCTTGTCCCCAGTCCCTCTCCAGCTCTCCTGGAGCCCCTTTAGGCCCTGGCAGGGGCTCTGAGGTCTCCCTGGAGCCTTCTCCAGGTGAGCACCCCCAGCTCTCCTAGCCTGGCTCCAGAGCAGAGGTGAATTCCCCCTAAGGGATTAATTACAGTAAATAAAATTACTGTATTGCAGTGTCTCTGGGCTGGAATCTGGGATATTCACTGTTTTTAAGGAATGGCAGCTATCGGCCTGCAGAGGAAGCCCCTGTGCCATGGGATGATCTGGAGCAGGTCAGGAGTGACCAAACACAAACCCTGCAGGAATTGTGTGACTTTCCCTTTCAGAGCATGTGGATGTGTTCAGCCTCTGTTCCCTGGGGCTGGGTGGGCAATGCCAGGTGGGATCCAGGGAGGGATGGGGCAGAGGCAGTGCCTGGAGAAGCCTCTCCTCTCCTTCAGCTGCAGGGCAGAGCTGAGCCTTGGCAAATCAATAGCTGGGAGTCAGGAGGGAAATACTTCCAAGCTCTGTGTGGAAGATGTGTTGTGACAAGGCCGGGGTGCTCTGGTGCAGGAGAGGGAGGGAAGCAGAGTCACTTTTAACACCTGACACCTCGGAGTGGGTCTAGGCAAAGGAGCCTCGATACAGCCAAACTCTAAAGGTCACAGAGCAGAGCCTGGAGAATTCCCAGCCTGGGATGTGCTGCTGCTGTCCCACAGCACCACGGGTGGGGCAGACAGAAAGGGGGAGCTCGGTGCTCACTGCCCTCTCCTCTAATGGGAATGACAGCCCCTGGAAGCCCAGGATACACCTGGAGCCATCACCTCCTGCCCTCCACGTGTGCTCGGGGCTGTTAATCCTGCTGGATCTGCCCTGAGTGCGTTTCCATGCCCAGAGCAATTGTTTGGTTCCATTGCTGCAGCCTCAGCTCAGGATAATGAAATACCCGGCTGTGGAGCTGGGTCCCACACAGAACAGCCCACGGTCCTTCTGCTCCTCCACCTGGGAGCTGAGGAGGCAGCAAAAGAGGCTTTGCTTCTGTCCAGGCTGTTCCCAGCTTTTAGAAAACTTCACCAGCATTAATACTTTTGTCTGAACAAAAAAAAGAAAAAAATCAGGAAAAATCTGGATTGGAGCCTCCAGTGTGATAAATTGACACTCGATCCAGTGGTTGCCTGGAGTGTGCTTTGAAGCAGGAGAGACTCCTGGGGAACTTCCCCCTCTCTCTGATGTCTGAAAATTAAAAATTAATCCTCTATGAAAAATTAAAAGGTGAAACTTTCTGCTCTTTCAGCAGTAGAGCTTTTGGAATGCTGATGTGGTACTTGGAATGGAGGCTGAGTGACATCTCTGGGAACATTACTGTGGGCTGGTGCATACTAATATCAGATTTTAATTGATTTTTGTAAATTGGAAACCTGTTTGCAAAGGACTCGAGATGCTTAAAAGGGGGTAAATATTTATTTATTGATGTAAATAACCTTAAACAGGCATTTACTCACTCCTGCAGAGCTACTCACAATTTACAACACAGTGGAAGGAAACCGATGCTTCCAGCATGGAAGTGGTGCTGAAATCTGCACAACTTGCAAGGTTTAATTTGGCTTTTTTTATAAAACAGTGGATTCAGGCAGAAAATGGGTTAAAATGCACTTTATTCCAGGAACAGCGAAGGTGCTGCTGGTGGCCCCATGGGAGGAGGCAGAGGCAGGAGGGAGCAGGATGGGGAGTGGGATGGTCCCAGGGTGCCAGAGGGGCTTCCCTGCCCCTTTAAGGGGTATCTGTCCAGTCTGTCTGTTTTCCACATGGAGACTGAGGTAAATTCCTTTGGGGGAGTGGAAAACACTGCACCCCTTCCCTGAGGTGGGATACACTCCTTGCCTGTGGCAGAGCAGCAGGAACGAGGTCCCTCCCAGCTCTGTCATTCCTCCATGGATGCTCCCACTGCCCACCAGTGCTCCCCGCACCAGCCCTGGCCCAGCACCAGCCCCTTCTCTCAATCCCACCAGCCTGGGATGGGACATGAGATGGGAACATGGCCTGATGGATTTTTACTAACCATGGAAAAGGGAGCAAACACCCTAAAAAGCCAAGTTCAGGCATTGATTCCTGAGCCGTTACCCAAAATGGGTTTGTTTTACAGGAAATGCAATGTGCAGATCCCTGTGTTCCTGAGGGTAACAGAACAGTATGTATTCCATAGGTGAGGATGTCTGCTGAGCCGGAAGGAATAGGGGCAAATCAAAGAAGAGCCCAAATCCAATCTGTGAAATGGATTCAGGGATTCAGCCAAGCTGAAAGCGGCTATGTCCCACCCCAGGGATCCACAGGGGAGCCATGGGGAGTGCAGAGATGAGTTCCCATCAAGTGCATTGGCTTGGAAAATGGGGAAGGTTTAGGGTCAAGCACACACAGTCCCGGGGGAAGGTTTGCCATGGGAAATGGGAAGAGCTGCAGCCGCCACTGCTGTGATTGCTCCTTTCAGTGTCAATTTTCTGTAGTTTTCAGTTTTCCAGAGCCATCCACCTGCTCCTGGAGCACTGGCTGTGGGGGAAGGTTATAGAATCCTGGAGTCCTGGAGTGCTTTGGGCTAGAAGGAACCTTAAGGCTCAGCCAGTTCCAGCCCCTGCCATGGGCAGGGACACAGCACATTCCCTAATGGAATCCTGTCAGAGACAGGATGAGGGGGATTGGGGAGGAGCATACATGGGACTTGTGGACTCAGAACCACACACTGCCTGTCAGGGACAGCTTATGCATTCCCTCTGCAGCTACTGGGAATTATTCTCTGTGGGAGGGACTGAGCTCCAGCTCCAGACCTGCCTGTCCCAATATCCCAGCGTGCAGGAGGTTGGAACTGGATGGTCTCCAAGGCCCTTTCCAAGCCAAACCATGCAGGGATTCAGCAGGGTGCAGGTCACTTCCTTCCAGGATGGATTTGGAGCCCACCTGGAGAGGCAGCTGGCCGCAAAGCTTCCCTGGGCAGCACTTCCTGGGATATAGGGAAGGGCTGGTTGCAAACCACCAGCCCTCTGTGCTGTCCTGTCCCATAGGGTGCAGGAGGTCATGGATTTGAGGTCAGAGGTCTGAGTCCTGAGGGGTTAAGAGAGATTAAAGATCTTTTTATCCCAAACTGGAGGTGTGGATAATTAATTGCTCCCTGAACATGAAAGCTGGAAATGGTCACCCTCCATGTACTCCAGATTCCTTCTCCTGCTCTCCTTGGTTGTCCCTGCAGGGGAAAACACACATGGAGAATAACAAATATTCCCCTTTTTTTGGTAAAACACTGTATTATTCAGAACAGGGGCCAACTCTATTCCTAATGGTGCTCACTTGGTTCTCCAGGTAACTCAATACTTGAAGTTAAGGATTCCTACAAATTCCATCCCATCTGCTTGGACCAGCGCAACTGAGTGGTGCCTGAGGGGGACAAGGCCGGGGGAGACATGGAGCCTTGGGACACAGAGCACGGCTGGGTTGGAATGCCGTGCCCTGCCAGGAAGGGCAGCGGGGCCAGGCAAGGCAATGGGTCTGGGAAAGGCAAGTGCTCAGTCAGCCCCAGGGAGCCCCCCCAGCTTCTCCTCAGAGCATCTTGTCCAACTCCGCTAAGGATTTAAACACCCGTTAAAATTAATCTGCTGGACAAAACCTTTTTTTCATAGTCTTCATTATTCACCCATCCTTCCCATAGCTCCTTGCAGGAAAATAGATTTTTAAACCTGTCAGTCGTGGTTTTGTGGGATTCATTTCATGCCTGCTCTGTCCTCCTGCACTACTGGGGAGGAGGCAGACAATTAACCCAGGGTTTAAAAACTCTGAGTGCTCATTGCTGTACCATGCCTGTGTTGCCTTTTCCCCCAGCCTGGAAAAGAAACTCGAGATCATTTTAGCAAGGAGGTAATATAAAAGGGGATCTTTATTTTAAAGGTCTTCAGGAGCAGTTAGGGAAAGGTGTCCATAAAAGCCCACCCCCTCCAGGGGTGAGGACATATTTACAGCTTTTAGGAAATTACCATAATTGATTAAAAGCACCAATTAGGAGGACAAGTGGTGATGCAATTCCCCCCTAGGTCCAGCCCCTTCTCTGGAGCCCCCTCTCAGAGCTGGCTCTACTTTGTTTATGAAAATGTACCTCAGAGTTGTTCTCGGCCTTGGTTCCCAGGAAGAACCAAGATAGGACAGGGCCTTGCACCCCCCAGAGCTTGGAGCTCTGGAATTTGTTTTGTCTTTCTGCTTAGGGAAAGGCCATGGAAAAGTACTGGGAAAACTAGCTATTAATACAATAGGCTACAGAGCTACAAATATATGTGCAAAGAGTACAGAGAACATATAAAAGAAAAAAGGCAGAAACCAAATGGCATCACCCGGAGCTGGGAATTATGTGACCACTGGATGGGCTGGGGGCATTAAACATAGAGTTTGGGTCGGGGACTTTAGGTTTCCCAGCAAGCCAGGGGATTGACAGGGCTGAAAATCCATTCCAAACCACCCTCCTGGGACAGCGGGGGCTGCCAGCCGAGTGTCCCGATGGATTTGGGAAGGGGAGAGAGGCCCTAGCGCTGGCCACGACACTTGCCCACCTCGGGATGAAGCCCATCCCTGATAACAAGCTCACAGAGGGCAGGTTTCTATCCGAACAAGCCCCACCTGTGTCACCCACGTCCCGAAAACCAGCACGGCGGGAAGCTCCACGGTGGGTGGGATTACACAGGATGTGATCCAGCGTTCCACCCCAAATCCCGGCTCCGCTCCCACCAGTGCGGCAGAAATCGCACCCCGGCATCAATAATGGATCGACGCGGAACTGCAGGGGCCCGGGGAGGAAACATTTCCAGGAAAGGCAGCGGAGGAGCCCCCGGGGAGCGGAGCCGAGGGAGGGCGGCTGTCGCTCCCTAACGAACCCGAGCAATTAGAGCCGGCGGTGCCGGGAAGGGCGGCTGCGCTGCCAAGCGCTTGCAACGCGTTGGGAGGGGGAACCAGCCTCAATAAACTGCTGGGGTCGTGCTGGGATCCGAGTGCATCCCAGAGCACGCAGAGGGACCGAGTGGATCCCCGAGGGTGCAGTGGGGGATGAAGCAGTGGCTGGCAGAGCCAGCAGTGTCCTGCTCCGTGCTCTCCCCTCTTCCTGCAGCGAGGACCGGGTTCAGCCCCAGGCTGAGCAGTTTCTCGCGTTTGAACATGGGCCAAGGGGTAAAATGCAGATTTATTCCGTTTTAGTCCCCACAGGAAGGGGAGGGAATAAGGAGCAGCTCCCAGGCTCAGCTACTGAGGATTTAGATGGGATATTGGGAAGAAATTCCTTACTGTGAGGGTGGGGAGGCCCTGGCACAGGGTGCCCAGAGAAGCTGTGGCTGCCTTGGATCCCTGGAAGTGTCCAAGGCTAGGCTGGATGGGGCTTGGAGCAGACTGGGATAGTGGAAGGTGTCCCTCCCCATGGCAGGAGTGGCACTGGATGGGCTTTAAGCTCCTTTCCCACCCAACCCATCCTGGAATGCTCTGACTTTCAGCACAGCCCACACCCTGGCAGAACATCCGCATATGGGGAGCACTCTGAGGCTGCTCCAGGAGAGACACAGCTGATCACTGTGCTTGTTTTCCGTAGGGAGAAATCCATACGCTGGTGACATTTCTAGGACATGCTATTTTTTCCTTGTGAGGGGGCTGGAAAAACCAGAGTGGCTTTTAAGAAATGAAAGCACCTTATTTAAGTTGAGAAAATTATTCTTGCTGATTAACCTCGAGCTTTTCTGCAGCGTCTCTGGTGATATAATCCCACAGGATCTAAGGTGAAAAGGACAGGTATAGCGGAGGTGTTGAGATATGCAGTGGTGAAAGGTCCAAATGGGGTTTGGAGCTGGAAACCTCTCAAGCTGCTCTGTGGTGATGTGTTGGGGTGCTGGAAATGGTTACCCTGAAAAATAACCCCCCCAAAACTGGGGTCCAGAGGCCGCTCCTCAGCAAAGAGCAGTGGGACACGACAGCTTGGAAATTACAAAATAATTCCCTGATGGAAAGCAACCACAGATTTAGGTGGGCAAAGGGGCAAAAAGGCAGAAAATAAATTCCCCCAAACTTCTTCTACTTCATTTGCTCTGGACTTTGCAAAATTTCTCAAGTTCATAGATTTTTTTTATGCAGGAAATTCCATGAAATTTATGACAATTCTGGGTGTTGTGGATTTGAGGTTTGGGAACCGGGCAGAAACACCAATTGTGTAGTGGTTTGAGTTCGTCAATTTGAGTCTTTGGTCAAACACCAGCACACTTACTAAAATTTACTCAATTTTGTTGTGAGATAAGGATCAGGAGTAGGTAAAGCAGGCTCAAACTTTAAAGAATATAAAGAAAATTTATTAAGAGGCTTAAAAAAAGAATAATAAAAATCAGGAACCAGAACAAAACCTTCAGAACACCCTTCTTGCCCCCCACCTCTCAATTTCTTTCTCACTGACAATACAAAAAACCAACACTTGGACTTTTAGTCAGTTTACCACCTCTAAAATAGTCTTTTCTCAGTTCATTTAGGGAGAGGAGTTTTCTCTTGTTTTACCATGTTGACTTCTCCATAAGAAATACAGTCCTTATGGTTTCCAGCCTCAATACAAGCAGCCACCCAGAAGGAAAAAATCTGCTTGTTGTGGAAGATCCCTCCCACACTAGTAGCTTTCCCACAGCTACTATAGTGGGTTATGGCAGTCCATGAGGTACTCTTTTGAGGATGAGCAGTTCTACTACAGCGGCAAAGAAATCCCCTTCTTTCATTGCTGACAACATAAGTCTTCTTCTATTATTCCTGGGGGCAAGGAATCTCCATACAGGTGCCTTAGTTCACTGGCTGCAGCTAGAACATTACATCCCTCCCCCCCTTTGGACCATTGCTCATATATTGCAGGGCATATTTTAGCTTAGCCTATCAACATGTCTTCACAAGAGAAGTTTCAGCCTCAGAGTTGGGGCACTCCTCATCTCCTCCCTCTCTAGGCATAGGCTTTGCTTCTTTCATTAACCTGGAGTCTCTATGTTGTATTTTTGCAGGTGTCCTCACTCTTTCTCTTTTTGTGCAGGGGAAGAATGGATGGTTGTAGGTTCCATCCTGACATTGAAAGGGTTAATTTGTCTCTCGGTTGTGCGATGGTCATGTGGCCTCTGCCCACACTGTTTGAGGGTAGCATTTTCAGCATTTGAGCTGAGGGAGAGGAGCTCATCTGCGCTGCTCTCTATCTAAGCCGCGTCTGAGCCACAGGGGTTCAGCCCGAGCCCTCTCTCGCGCTGAGTTGCACCGTGGAGCCGGCCGGGGCTGGCAGAGCTGAGTCAACCTGGCCTGGGGCAACAGAGCAAAGCTTTCTCAGTTCAGCCGGAGCCGAGCGGAGTTGACCTGGCTTGTCACTTGGAGTTGTCGTGCTGAACTGAAGGCTGGCCCGGGCCCTTCATTCCCCTCCCCCCTCTGCACCATCTTGGTTGGCAGCCAGGCCACGTGGCCTGGCCAGCCCTCACCATGTGCTGCGGAGGGGAGAGAACGACCTCTTCTCTCTGCAAGCTGGAAGTCTGAAAGAGGAAGTCTTTAGATTATCTCTTGGTTTTATGAGTTCTGGAGGCAGAAACTGTAATATCTCTTCACTGGATAGGTCATTTCCAGGCCTGATCTCTTCCTTTCTTTACCGGAAACTTCATTTAAGGTTAACCCGAGGGGGTCTCCTCTAGAAAAGCCAATTTCAGCCACCCCTCCCCCAAACTGGTTCGGGAAAAGATTTCCTTAGAGAAAAAGTGGAAAAAACTAATTATTTAACAAGCAGAATATTCACAAGCATGGAAAAAAAAAAATTGAATGATCTAAAACAATGAAACCTCTGCTTTCTCCAAAGAGATGGTGGATCCAGAGAGTCCTTCTGTGGGTGTGGCTGTGTCAGCCTCAGTCCCTCCAGAGGCTGGGGCCGATGGCCAGGCCCAGCTGCAGAGTCGGGGGGCCCTCAGGGGATTGTCCTGATGTCTTGGACCACAGAGATGCTGACCAGTCCCAGAAGGAAAAAGAAAACAGCAAAAGAAACAAAGTCTCTCTGTCTCCCTGCAAAAGCCGAGAGATCTCCGAGAGCACTCAGCTGCGAACTCCGAGAGCACACAGAGAGCTTATCTCTATTTCTCTGTCCCCGCTTCGAGCGTAGTCTCCAAAGGAATTTCCGGGGGAGTAAGGTGTAACTCCTGTAGACAAATTGTGCGCGTTTTCTCTTCCCCCCTTTACTCTCTTCACTCTCTCTGTCTCTCTGGGCCTAACTTAAAGCTACAGAACTTAATACCCGGCATAAGCAGGACAGACGATTGGGGATACAAGCATCTTACAGTCAACCCAGGACATTCCACCCCTTATCCCCATATTGTCAGCTCACTACCAAAACTAATATAATCTGATTCTAAACACACATATATATATATATATATACATATATATAGTATACAGCTATATATAGAAAATGGCAGTGAAATTCAGCAAATAGTGATATTTAAACATGGTTCTCACCCAATAATCAGATCTTCCTGGGGTACACATCCTGTTGTTCCATCTTTCTGCATTATCCACCATGTGTAACCTGGTCCCTGAGCAAAGACAACCCCACGGATGGGTTTGTCTGTATCGGAGGCAGAATTGACCCAAACAGTCTTCCCTAACAGACCTCTAACATGAACCACTGGGACCTTGTCTCCATCTACTGTGTGCAGGGATTCGGATTGGGCAGGCCCTGCTCAGTTGGTAGAACCTCGAGTGTTAACTAACCAGGTGGCCTTTGCTAAATGCTGTTCCCAATTTTTGAAAGATCCCCCACCCAATGCTTTCAAGGTAGTTTTTAACAGTCCATTACACCTCTCCACTTTGCCTGAAGCTGGTGCGTGGTAGGGGATATGGTACACTCATTCAATACCATGTTCCCTAGCCCAGGTGTTGATAAGGGTGTTCTTGAAATGAGTCCCGTTGTCTGACTCAATCCTCTCAGGGGTACCATGCCTCCAAAGGACTTGCTTTTCAAGGCCCAGAATGGTGTTCCGGGCAGTGGCATGAGGCACAGGGTAGGTCTCCAACCATCCCGTGGTGGCTTCTACCATCGTGAGCACATAGCGTTTACCTTGGTGTGTCTGGGGCAGTGTGATGTAATCAATCTGCCAAGCCTCTCCATACTTATATTTGGACCACCGTCCACCATACCCTAGGGGTCTCACTCGCTTTGCCTGCTTAATTGCAGCACACGTTTCACAATCATGGACCACCTGGGAGATGCTGTCCATGGTTAGATCCACCCCTTGGTCTCATGCCCACTTATAGGTGGCATCTCTACCCTGATGACCTGAGGCATCATGGGCCCATCGAGCTAGGAACAACTCTCCCTTGTGTTGCCAATCTAAGTCTATCTTTGACACCTCTATCTTTGCATCCTGATCTACCTGTTTGTTGTTCCGGTGTTCCTCATTAGCCCGACTCTTAGGGACATGGGCATCTACATGGCGGACTTTCACAGGTAGCTTCTCTACTTGGGCAGCAATGTCTTTCCACTCTTCAGCAGCCCAGATTGGTTTTCCCCTACGCTGCCAATTGGCCTTCTTCCACTTCTCCAGCCATCCCCACAGGGCACTGGCTACCATCCATGAATCAGTGTAAAGGTAGAGCTTTGGCCACTTCTCTCTTTCAGCAATGTCCAGGGCCAGTTGAATGGCTTTGAGCTCAGCGAGTTGACTTGATCCACCTTCTCCTTCTGTAGCTTCTGCAACCTGTCGTATGGGGCTCCACACAGCTGCTTTCCACTTTTGTTTCATCCCTATGATACGACAAGAACCATCAGTGAAAAGAGCGCAGCGTGCTTCTTCTGCTGGCAGTTGATTGTACGGTGGAGCTTCCTCAGCCCATGTCACTTGCTCTTGTTCCTCTTCATCAGTGAGACCAAAGTTTTCGCCTTCAGGCCAGTTTGCAATTATCTCCAAAATCCCAGGGTGATTCAATTTTCCAATGTGGGCGCGTTGTGTTATGAGGGCAATCCACTTGCTCCGTGTAGCACTGGTGGCGTGGTGGGTAGAGGGAATCTTTGCTTTGAACGTCCACCCCAGCACCGGTAGTCGGGGTGCCAGGAGGAGTTGTGCTTCAGTGCCAATGACCTCTGAGGCGGCTTGGACTCCCTCATAGGCTGCTAAGATTTCCTTCTCTGTTGGAGTGTAGTTGGCTTTGGACCCTCTATAACTTCGACTCCAGAATCCCAGTGGTCGGCCCCGAGCCTCCCCAGGCACCTTCTGCCAAAGGCTCCATGACAGACCATGGCTCCCGGCTGTGGAGTAGAGCACGTTCTTCACATCTGGTCCTGTCCTGACTGGGCCAAGCGTTACCGCATGAGCAATTTCCTTTTTGATCTGGGTGAAGGCTTGCTGCTGTTCAGGGCCCCACTGGAAAGTGTTCTTCTTGCGCATAACCAGATAAAGAGGGCTCACAATCTGGCTGTACTCAGGAATATGCATTCTCCAAAAGCCTATGGCACCTAGGAAAGCTTGCGTTTCCTTCTTGCTGGTTTGTGGAGATATTGCTGTAATCTTGTGGATAACCTCAGTGGGAATCTGATGCCATCCATCTTCCCACTGTACCCCCAGGAACTGGATCTCTTGAGCTGGTCCCTTAACTTTGCTCTTCTTGATGGCAAAACCAGCTTTTAGGAGAATCTGGATAATTTTTTCTCCTTTCTCAAATACCTCTGCTGCCATGTTCCCCCACACAATGATGTCATCAATGTACTGGAAATGTTCTGGAGCCTGACCCTTTTCCAGTGCAGCCTGGATCAGTCCATGGCAGATGGTGGGGCTGTGCTTCCACCCCTGGGGCAGCTGATTCCAAGTGTACTGCACACCCCTCCAGGTGAAAGCAAACAGGGGCCTGCATTCTGCTGCCAAAGGAATGGAGAAAAATGCATTTGCAATGTAAGTAGTGGCGTACCATTTTGCTGCTTTGGACTCCAGCTCGTACTGGAGCTCCAGCATGTCCGGCACGGCAGCACTCATTGGTGGAGTCACTTCATTCAAGGCACAATAGTCCACAGTCAATCTCCATTCCCCATCAGACTTGCGCACAGGCCAAATGGGACTGTTGAAGGGTGAGTGGGTTTTGCTGACCACCCCTTGGCTTTCCAGGTCACGAATCAGCGTGTGGATGGGAATCACAGCATCTCGAGTTGTTCTGTACTGTCGGTGGTGCACTGTCGAGGTGGCAATTGGCACTCGTTGTTCTTCTCCCTTCAGAAGCCCAACTGCAGATGGGTTCTCTGATAGTCCAGGCAAGGTATTCAATTGCTTAACGCCCTCTGTCTCCACAGCAGCTATCCCAAAAGCCCACCTGAGTCCTTTTGGGTCTTTGAAATACCCATTTTGGAGGAAATCTATGCCCAAAATGCATGGGGCCTCTGGGCCAGTCACAATAGAATGTTTCTTCCACTCATTTTCAGTCAGGCTCACCTCAGCTTCCACCAAAGTCAAATCCTGTGATCCCCCTGTCACGCCAGCAATAGAGACAGATTCTGCCCCCACATGTCTTGATGGGATTAATGTGCACTGTGCACCAGTGTCAACCAAAGCCTCATATTTTTGTGGTTCTGATGTGCCAGGCCAACGAATCCACACAGTCCAAAAAACATGGTTTTCCCTAGCCTCCACCTGGCTAGAGGCAGGGCCTCTCTAAGCCTGGTTATCCTTCTTTCCCTGGGTGTACATCTTGAAGGTTCCTTCAAGGGGATAGAACATGTCATCATCATCATACCTGGCAGATCGGCTATGGGCAACTGGAGCTGCTTCCTTTCTGGTGGAACTTCTCCTCTGAGTCTTAGCCTCCTTCAATTCATGTACCCATTGTGCCAGAGCAGGAGTGGGTTTTCCATCCCACCTTCTCATGTTTTCCCCACAATCATATAGGAAAAACCACAGATCATGTCGTGAAGGGTACCTTCTCTCCTTGTCTGGGGGATGTCTACGTTTGGTAACAGAACCTCTGAACTGTAGTGCTGAGATTTGGAGAAGGTCCTCTTTAATCTCATTTCTCAGTCTCTTGTGATTCTCTTCCATCTTATCTTCCATTTTCTGTAGACGTTCTTCCACAGCTGCAATTCTTGCATGTGTTGGGCCATGCACGGCATCTGCATATGCTCGGAGTTTCCTCGCCATATCAAGCACAGTCTCATTTCCATCATCCGGCTTCATTATTGCTAGAGTAGAAGAGTGTTCTTGTGGCCCAAGTCGTACAAGTCTTCGCCACATTATGAATGTACATATTACCAAGTCTGCATTCCTAGGCGTATTTGGATCCTCTGAGAAAACAATCTCTGCCACTGCCATTTCTCTCAAGCACTGAATCCTTTGTTCTATTGTTTTCCACTGGGTTTGCTGCATATAGAGATCGTCTGTACACAGATATCTGCGTGCCACATCTCCCAAGACTTGTGACCAAAGACTCATAGGGCGAGCCCCCTTTACCGTTTCCTGGTCGATAACCGGTTCATGTGACAGGTGTCCCAAATGCCTCGCTTCAGTACCGTCTAGAATTGTAACGTTGCCTGTGGCATCCCAAAGACGGACTAGCCAACTAATTATAGATTCATCAGGTCGTCGAGTGTAATCCTTTCTTAGGCCACGAAGGTCCTTCAGGGAAAGAGACTCAATAGTGTCTTCTTCTTTTGAGTCAGTTGCTGCCCCTGAGGGTCCTTCCCTACCATCGCCATCATCATCATCATCATCATCATCCACTGGTCGATCAGTTTTGGTTTTGCGCTTCTGTCCCGCAGCAGCGACTGCCAGTGGCTTAGGCTCACTGTCTGGTTTAGCTGCGGGCTTAGGCTCACTGTCCGGTTTAGTTGCAGCCTGAGTAACTGGGGTATCTACTGCAGCCTGAGCGACTGGGGTATTTACTGCAGCCTGAGTGACTGGGGTATGTACTGCAGCCCGCGTGACTGGAGTGTCTACTGCAGCCCGAGTGACTGGGGTATCTACTGATTCATCTTCCTGCCCCCCTGCCTCTATCTGCCGCCCTACAGTATCTAGCAGCATGTGATAAGCATATGCCAGGGCCCAGCTTATTGCAATGATCCTTTCCTCCTTAGAACCATCATTACACTTCTCTCTCAGATATTTCGCCACCTCAGCTGGGTTCTGTATTTGGTCACGTGGAAAGTCCCAAGCTATGGGTTCTGAGAATTGCTTCAAGATCTGGCCCATATCCTCCCATTCCCCACACCACTCGGGATTTTCCACAACTGGGTCCATTACTGGGTCAGGTGTCTCCTCAGCCTGTCTGCACATATCAGCTCTGATTCTAGAAAAGTTGTAAACCATATAGAGGAAACCCACCAGATGAAATACCAGAAAGGTGGTATCTTTGGCATCCAGGGGAAACTGAACATTCTCAAAAAATGATGTAACAGATTGAAAGGAGAAGGAAAGGAAAGGCTGGGAAGCCTCACCCCCTGCTCCTCCTCTAACAAACTGAGTGCAATTACTAACAAACTCCCAAAACATGCTACTGAAACTAGGATGCAGGGTAGGATGGAGAAACAACAAACCATACATATTTTGAACAATCCCCAGTACCTTTGCCACCTCTCTATAAATCATTATCACCATGCCCAGCAAAACAGCAACTTTAATCCGTGCCCCTCTACTGTAAAAACTCCGTGCCAAGGACAATACTGGAGCTATCTGTGGATAGGAAAACAAACCTAGGGACCAGTAAGCTATAAACACCTCAAACAAGCCTAGGGACAAGAGAGACATGGCTGCCCCCACGCAGAGAGACATTATAAACTCAAGCAACATGGCTACCGACTGCTTTATCCCAATACAGAGTAAGCACAACCAAAATGCAATCAGTACAAGTTTTTTCCACATTCTCAAGCCACATGTTGGGTGCCAAAATATTTGTCCTAGTTTAGGGCAAATGTTAGGAGGAAACCTCCGAGGAGATCTCCTCCAGAAAAGCCAATTCCAGCCACCCCTCCTCCAAACCAGTTCGGGAAAAGATTTCCTTAGAGAAAAAGTGGAAAAAAGTATTTATTTAACAAGCAGAATATTCACAAGTATAGAAAAAAATATTGAATGATATAAAATAATGAAACCTCTCCTTTCTCTGAAGAGATGGTGCATCCAGAGAGTCCTTCTGTGGGTGTAGCTGTGTCAGCCTCAGTCCCTCCAGAGGCTGGGGCCAGATGGCCAGGCCCGGCTGCAGAGTCAGGGGGGCGCCCGAGGGATTGTCCTGATGTCTTGGACCACAGACATGCTGACCAGTCCCAGAAGGAAAAATAAAACCTGCAGAAGAAACAAAGTCTCTCTGTCTCCCTGCAAAAGCCAAGAGATCTCCGAGACCACTCCGCTGCAAACTCCAAGAGCATACACATAGAGCTTCTCTCTCGTTTTCTGTCCCCACTTCGAGTGGAGTCTCTGAAGGAATTTCCGGGGGAGTAAGGTGTAACTCCTGTAGACAAACTGTGTGTGTTTTCTCTCCCCTCCTTCACTCTCTTCGCTCTGTCTCTCTGGGCCTAACTTAAAGCTACAGAACTTAATACCCAGCATAAGCGGGACAGATGGCTGGGCATCATGTAGTCCACCTAGGACACATTGACCCCTGCAGTAGCTGTGTCCCAATCCTCACCCCCCAAGCCGCCAGCACGTCTCGTCCCCGTAGGTTCAGTGGTGCTGCGGCAACATAAGGACAGATTGTAGCTGTTTGTCCTTCTTCGTTTTTAATTAGTACAGGTTGTTTGCTTAGGTAACTTTGTGTATTCCTCTCAACCCTGCAATGGCTGACCCCACTGGAGTCAGAGGCCAGGTAGAAGGCCACACAGAAAAAGAAACAATGGAGATGTCAGCACCTGTATCAATCAAACCTCAAAGCCGAACATGCAATGGGTTGGTACCAGGCAGAGTGAGGGTGCACGTCATATGCGGTCGCTGATCAGAGATGTCCTTGATCCAGAAAACTTGAGGAGTCCCGGTAGATCCAAAGGCTCCATCTCCATGAGTTTGTTGTTCTGTCCTAGGAACACATGACTAAAAGGTACATGTGTAGCAATGCGAGTCTTTGCTGGAATAGTAAGTGGTGGTGTAGGAGTAGAAATCATAGCATGAATTTGTCCCGTCAAATCAGCATCAATGACTCCAGGATGCACAAAGATTCCCTGAAGAGTAGCACTAGATCTCCCTACAAGCAATGCACTAAGTCCCTGGCCTAATGGTCCGTAAGCATTCAAGTGAACCTTGTGTACTTCGCTAGAGTTTAGAGTCACTTTTGTGCTCTCACTTAGTCTGCTGAATAAGCCTGCACTGGCAGCATGCCCTGAGTTGGCAGCATGCCCTGAGGAGGTGTTTGTGTCTGAGCGCCCCCCCCGCTTTGCGCTCTGCTTCCCGTTTCCCGAGTTTCCCAAAAATTGACCATTTACATGATATTTGGATTTACACTGTTTTGCAAAATGACCAGGTTTCCCACATCGTTGACAGGAGAAAACTCCTGTATTCCAAATTCCTTTCTGCTTTTTCCTTGTTTGTTTCTGTTTACAATCCGTTTTCAAATGCCCTTGCTGTCTGCATGCATAGCATTTCTGAGGTGGTCATAAAACAGCTGCTAAAGCATTCATTTTATGTTCCACAGACCCAACCTTAGCACAAGCTGTAACCATATCTGTTAATGAAGGGTCTCCTGGGAGGGTATCAATCACCTTTCTACAATCCTCATTTGCATTTTCCCAAGCTAACTGTTTACACAATATCTGCCTTAAATGTTCATCCTCAACTTGTTTCTCCAGAGCTGCTAAAATCTTTTCTGCAAATTGCAAAAATGGTTCCTTTGCCCCTTGAACTATTTTTACAAGTCGAGGTCTGGGAGAAGCCATTTCTATGGTTTTTATCAATTCTCCCATACCTATTTTTTGACATTGTTCAAGGATCAAAGAATGCCATCTTGCTTGTGTGTCTGGGTTAACAAATACATTCCCTCCCATTAGGGCATCAGATCCCACTGTATATCTAGGATCATCCTGAGGTCTGTGCATATTCCCTATTGCAGCTCTCTCTGCCATCAGTCTCCAGTTACTCTCAAAAAACTCCAAACTGCAGAGGCTGAAACAGCACCTGAGCAAGATGCTTGATATCAAAAGGTGCAAGTAAATCTGTATTTATCACCCGAATTACTTGCATAACTTCTGGAGACCCCAGGCCATACTTAGCAACTCTCACCTGTAAATCCTGAACTATTTTCCATGCAATCAC
>JAVTVJ010002080.1:0-114589 GCA_034509425.1 Eopsaltria australis
TGGTGACAAATCAACGCTAGCACAGAGGCGGGGCCAAGAAGGAGTTAAACACTGTAACTCGAAGGCAGGAGGAGTGCTGTTGGTGGGAGGGTGGTCAGTGCTGCGGTCCTGTGCTTTGTTGGATAATTTATTATTTGTCCCCTGTTCTTTTCAGTAAATCTTCAAAACTTCTAGACGTGAGCTTTGTTTCTCACATGGGTGTATGCAGTTTTCATTAAGGGGCGAACGCAGGCTGCAGCGTTGGCGCAGCTCGGCGCTGCCGCGGGCTGTTTTCGGGTTCTGAGGGAAGGGGGGCGCAGGCCGCGGCGCCATCACGGAGCCAGCTGGCGGCTCGGGGGCCGGACGCACGCTGGCCGGCGTCGCCCGGACCGGCGGCCGCGGGGATCGGCGCGGCTGCCGGGATCGGCGTCGCTGCGGTAGAGCTCGGCGCGACTGCGGCAGGGAGTGGCGCGGCTCTGGGACCGGCGTTCCTCTAAAACCTGCCGCAGTTTGCGATACGGACCTGCAGCAGGGTCTGCACTGCCGCTTTCACGGACTCGATCGCTGCCGTCTCCTGACAACGTCGGGCAGCCCTCTCTTACGGCGCAAGCGAGGATGTTGCTCGCCGCCCCTTTTCCCATCCCGGGCTTAATTTTGCTTTTGCCCGCAAAGCTGAAACCCGGTCTGTAATACTTTGAATGCTGTGCCAGCGGTCCCTTGCCCACTCTAACTCTGGCACAGAGGGTCTGGCTCTAAAACTGTCTAAGAAATCTAGTAAGGGGGTGGAGGGGTCTCTGTCCTACTGCCCCATTACACACTAATTGGTTTGTAGGGCAGACTTGTTTCGGGGTGAATCACACCTTAAAATCACTTAATGGCCAAACTAAAAGCACACAAACTAAAAGCACACAGCGATTTACAGAAAAAGGGCAGAATGCTTCCCAGAAAGGGTCACGCCATAAAAGGCTCCAAAGTACCCCAAGAAAAACACTTTCTGGGAGGACACACCTTTAATTAGTTACAGATAGATGGGGCGAGATGCTTCTTAGAAAGGGCCACACTTTAACGACTTCCTAATTGCCCGGAGAGATAAACACTTTCTGAGGGGACACACCATTAGTTCAGCGGCAGACACCACATTTAGGGACGGTTATACCTTTCCTTTTCCAATGCCCAAACGAATCACTCCCTAAAACACACATTAAATGGTTCAGATACAAAGCTTTGCGTCAAATATCATCCCACTCCTGACAACAAAACGTTGCGTTTAACTGTGGGAAACCGCCAGAAATTCTTTTTAAAATAGATGATAGGATGAAAATTAAACCAAACGAGGCAAACCTTTTATCTGAACACCATTTATTGGTAACGAAAACAAAAAAAAAAAAGGAAAAGAAAAATCTACCCTACTAAACAGGGCAGATTCAATATCAGAAACAGTTCTTCCCTGACAGGGCAGTCAGGCTTTGGAAGAAGTTCCAGAGGGGATGTGGTGCAGTCAGCGTCTCTGGAAGTGGGCAAGAGTGGTGTGGATGCGGCCCCTGGGGACACGGTTCAGGGGTGACGATGTTGGTGCCAGGCCGGTGCCATTTTCTCCTGGGGAGACCCAAGGCGGGGGTGCTCCAAAGCAGGCGGGGATGGCTGAGCCTGCAGGGACACGTGCAGGCCGAGCCCGTGCGGCTCCCTCAGGGTGCCGGGCAGGCTGCGGGCCAGCCGCCATCTGCAGGCCTGGTGCTGCTGTCAGCGGGCGCTAATGCTCCGGCTGTGGCGCCGGGCAGGTGCAGCGGAACAGCCCCCGCAGCGCCCGCAGCGCCCGCCTGAGGAGTGGGGGGCGTTCCCTGTGCCGAAACAGCTTCCCAGGAGAAGCCAAGTGTCCCACGAGGGCTCGGAGCCAGAGTCGGAGACGCGGCTGAGGTGCCTGGGGCTCAACCCAGGCCTCCCGAGGGACAGGCACAGGGAGTCCATCCTGTGTGAAACCTGCCTGTCTTTGCTGCCTGGCCTCTTCTGTTTCCTCACAGAGCTCCAGGACGCTCACTTCTTCCCAGTCCTCGTCCTCCGGCAGCCAGGCCTTGAGCCAGGTGTTCATGATGCTGGCATGTTCCCCGCCATCCTGCTCCAGCTCTCGGTTGCTGTTGTCTTCCCAGCTGGGCTGCAGCAAGGATCTTCTCTTAGCTTTGCCTTTGCCTTTGCCTTTGGGCACCTCCTGGCCAATGTATTCGTTGCAGTCTGAGTGTTCTTCAGCGACTTCTCTGGGGCACAGCTCTTCCAGGCTGTATTCTTCCCACTTCAACACTTTTGAGGAGCTAGCCAGTGCTCCTTGGAAAAGCCCTTGCTCCATGCCTTTGTCTCAGTAAGAAACTTCTTGTTGGCTCCTGGTTTCTTTCTGGGACAGCTCTTGCTTGCTGTAAGAATTCCTGCCTGGGAGTACACGGTAGCTACAACCTTCTCCTGGGGACGGCGGTCGGTCAAGAGATTTTACCCAGTCTGAAACTTCTGTGTGGTTCTCCATGTCTCTCTGGGACAGCTCCTGCTGCCTGCATTTGTCCCAGTCTGAGACTGCTGGGAAAGTCTTGATCTCTGCTTGGGAGGGCTCTCGCTCGCTGCGTTCTTCCCAGTCATAGAAATCACAGGAGCTCCCGGATTCATCTTGGGACAGCTCAAGGTCTTCATCCCAGTAAGCAAGCTCCTGGGACCTTCTGCTGCCATCTGGGGACAGCTGTGGCTCAGCACAGGTTTCCCATGGAGTCCCTGGCCAGTATTGATTCATTTTTCTTTGGGATAGCTCTGGCTCTTCCTCAGTGTTAAATCGGACATACAGAAGTTCCCCATCCAAGGCCCCTCTCCTCCCCCTCCTTGCCCTGACTGAGCCCCTCTCGGCCTCCTGGTGCTGCTGACTCAAGGCCTGGGCTCCCTGTGGGCTGGGCGAGGGGGTGAGGGTCTGAGAGTTGGGATTGGCCTTGTCCTTCTTCTTGTCTGACACCCTGTGTCACAGACAGGTCCTGGGACACAGCCACTCTTCTGGCAGTGGCCAGCCCATGGCCCTGCAATGTGCCTCAGGTTCCCTCAGCTGGGCTGGACTCTGGGAAGTGTCAGAGACTGAAATGTTGTAGTTTATGACTTAAACATTTTCATGAAGGACTTTCAGAACTGCGGTGCAAAAGCTGCAGGGAATTGCACCACAGCTTGAATAGGCCTCTGGAGTGAGGCCCTGGACCATTCACTGGTGAAGATAAGGCAACACCTCAGGGATAGGGACATTCACAGAGCACAAGCTTAGCACCTTCAGAGAGGAGAGCACAACCCCGGGCCTATCGGCTGCCAGGCTGTGCAGGCCCTCGCACCAAAGGGTGAGGGGAGAGAGGCTTTGGGTGTGTGTTGGAAGGCCCCTGGTCTGAGGCAGTGACCAGCCATGCTCCCATGTGCAAACCAGCTCGGCTGAGGTGCTCCTTCTCCCCTAAAAAGGATTAGAGGAGGTGTCATGGCCCATCAAAGGGCTCCCCAAAGGGGAGCCCAGACCCTGCAGCATAGCACCAGGGATGATGCAACAGAGCCTCAGTGTTGCAAGGGACGGTGTCAGACTGGCCCCTGCAAGGGCGGCCCGTGGGCCTCCGTCCCTCGGTCGTCCCCCGCCCCGGCCCCAAGCGTTCATGAACCCACTGGACTCTGCCGTGCGGCGTGGCAGCCCCGGGGCATCCTCAACACCAAGAAGAGCAGATGGAGGGGAGAACGAGCTCAGGATAGAATCCTTTCTGGATGGGAGGAAATGGCCTTAGACTCCAGCAGGGGAGGTGCAGATTCAGTATCAGAAACAATTCGTCCCTGACAGGGCAGTCAGGCTTTGGAAGAAGTTCCAGAGGGGATGTGGTGCAGTCAGCGTCTCTGGAAGTGGGCAAGAGTGGTGTGGATGCGGCCCCTGGGGACACGGTTCAGGGGAGCCGATGTGGGTGCCAGGCCGGTGCCATTTTCTCCTGGGGAGACCCAAGGCGGGGGTGCTCCAAAGCAGGCGGGGATGGCTGAGCCTGCAGGGACACGTGCAGGCCGAGCCCGTGCGGCTCCCTCAGGGTGCCGGGCAGGCTGCGGGCCAGCCGCCATCTGCAGGCCTGGTGCCGCTGTCAGCGGGCGCTCATGCTCCGGCTGTGGCGCCAGGCAGGTGCAGCGGACCAGCCCCGCAGCGCCCGCAGCGCTCCGCCTGAGGAGTGGGGGCGTTCCTGTGCCGAAACAGCTTCCAGGAGAAGCCAAGTGTCCCCATGAGGGCTCGGAGCCAGAGTCGGAGACGCGGCTGAGGTGCCTGGGGCTCAACCCAGGCCTCCCGAGGGACAGGCACAGGGAGTCCATCCTGTGTGAAACCTGCCTGTTTTTGCTGCCTGGCCTCTTCTGTTTCCTCACAGAGCTCCAGGACGCTCACTTCTTCCCAGTCCTCGTCCTCCGGCAGCCAGGCCTTGAGCCAGGTGTTCATGATGCTGGCATGTTCCCCGCCATCCTGCTCCAGCTCTCGGTTGCTGTTGTCTTCCCAGCTGGGCTGCAGCAAGGATCTTCTCTTAGCTTTGCCTTTGCCTTTGGACACCTCCTGGCCAATGTATTCGTTGCAGTCTGAGTGTTCTTCAGCGACTTCTCTGGGGCACAGCTCTTCCAGGCTGTATTCTTCCCACTTCAACACTTTTGAGGAGCTAGCCAGTGCTCCTTGGAAAAGCCCTTGCTCCATGCCTTTGTCCCAGTAAGAAACTTCTTGTTGGCTCCTGGTTTCTTTCTGGGACAGCTCTTGCGTGCTGTAAGAATTCCTGCCTGGGAGTACACGGTAGCTACAACCTTCTCCTGGGGACGGCGGTCGGTCAAGAGATTTTACCCAGTCTGAAACTTCTGTGTGGTTCTCCATGTCTCCCTGGGACAGCTCCTGCTGCCTGCATTTGTCCCAGTCTGAGACTGCTGGGAAAGTCTTGATCTCTGCTTGGGAGGGCTCTCGCTCGCTGCGTTCTTCCCAGTCATAGAAATCACAGGAGCTCCCGGATTCATCTTGGGACAGCTCAAGGTCTTCATCCCAGTAAGCAAGCTCCTGGGACCTTCTGCTGCCATCTGGGGACAGCTGTGGCTCAGCACAGGTTTCCCATGGAGTCCCTGGCCAGTATTGATTCATTTTTCTTTGGGATAGCTCTGGCTCTTCCTCAGTGTTAAATCGGACATACAGAAGTTCCCCATCCAAGGCCCCTCTCCTCCCCCTCCTTGCCCTGACTGAGCCCCTCTCGGCCTCCTTGTGCTGCTGACTCAAGGCCTGGGCTCCCTGTGGGCTGGGCGAGGGGTTGAGGGTCTGAGAGTTGGGATTGGCCTTGTCCTTCTTCTTGTCTGACACCCTGTGTCACAGACAGGTCCTGGGACACAGCCACTCTTCTGGCAGTGGCCAGCCCATGGCCCTGCAATGTGCCTCAGGTTCCCTCAGCTGGGCTGGACTCTGGGAAGTGTCAGAGACTGAAATGTTGTAGTTTATGACTTAAACATTTTCATGAAGGACTTTCAGAACTGCGGTGCAAAAGCTGCAGGGAATTGCACCACAGCTTGAATAGGCCTCTGGAGTGAGGCCCTGGACCATTCACTGGTGAAGATAAGATAAGGCAACACCTCAGGGATAGGGACATTCACAGAGCACAAGCTTAGCACCTTCAGAGAGGAGAGCACAACCCCGGGCCTATCGGCTGCCAGGCTGTGCAGGCCCTCGCACCAAAGGGTGAGGGGAGAGAGGCTTTGGGTGTGTGTTGGAAGGCCCCTGGTCTGAGGCAGTGACCAGCCATGCTCCCATGTGCAAACCAGCTCGGCTGAGGTGCTCCTTCTCCCCTAAAAAGGATTAGAGGAGGTGTCATGGCCCATCAAAGGGCTCCCCAAAGGGGAGCCCAGACCCTGCAGCATAGCACCAGGGATGATGCAACAGAGCCTCAGTGTTGCAAGGGACGGTGTCAGACTGGCCCCTGCAAGGGCGGCCCGTGGGCCTCCGTCCCTCGGTCGTCCCCCGCCCCGGCCCCAAGCGTTCATGAACCCACTGGACTCTGCCGTGAGGCGTGGCAGCCCCGGGGCATCCTCAACACCAAGAAGAGCAGATGGAGGGGAGAACGAGCTCAGGATAGAATCCTTTCTGGATGGGAGGAAATGGCCTTAGACTCCAGCAGGGGAGGTGCAGATTCAGTATCAGAAACAATTCTTCCCTGACAGGGCAGTCAGGCTTTGGAAGAAGTTCCAGAGGGGATGTGGTGCAGTCAGCGTCTCTGGAAGTGGGCAAGAGTGGTGTGGATGCGGCCCCTGGGGACACGGTTCAGGGGAGCCGATGTTGGTGCCAGGCCGGTGCCATTTTCTCCTGGGGAGACCCAAGGCGGGGGTGCTCCAAAGCAGGCGGGGATGGCTGAGCCTGCAGGGACACGTGCAGGCCGAGCCCGTGCGGCTCCCTCAGGGTGCCGGGCAGGCTGCGGGCCAGCCGCCATCTGCAGGCCTGGTGCCGCTGTCAGCGGGCGCTAATGCTCCGGCTGTGGCACCAGGCAGGGGCAGCGGAACAGCCCCCGCAGCGCCCGCAGCGCCCGCCTGAGGAGTGGGGGGCGTTCCCTGTGCCGAAACAGCTTCCCAGGAGAAGCCAAGTGTCCCATGAGGGCTCGGAGCCAGAGTCGGAGACGCGGCTGAGGTGCCTGGGGCTCAACCCAGGCCTCCCGAGGGTCAGGCACAGGGAGTCCATCCTGTGTGAAACCTGCCTGTCTTTGCTGCCTGGCCTCTTCTGTTTCCTCACAGAGCTCCAGGACGCTCACTTCTTCCCAGTCCTCGTCCTCCAACAGCCAGGCCTTGAGCCAGGTGTTCATGATGCTGGCATGTTCCCCACCATCCTGCTCCAGCTCTCGGTTGCTGTTGTCTTCCCAGCTGGGCTGCAGCAAGGATCTTCTCTTAGCTTTGCCTTTGCCTTTGGACACCTCCTGGCCAATGTATTCGTTGCAGTCTGAGTGTTCTTCAGCGACTTCTCTGGGGCACAGCTCTTCCAGGCTGTATTCTTCCCACTTCAACACTTTTGAGGAGCTAGCCAGTGCTCCTTGGAAAAGCCCTTGCTCCATGCCTTTGTCCCAGTAAGAAACTTCTTGTTGGCTCCTGGTTTCTTTCTGGGACAGCTCTTGCTTGCTGTAAGAATTCCTGCCTGGGAGTACACGGTAGCTACAACCTTCTCCTGGGGACGGCGGTCGGTCAAGAGATTTTACCCAGTCTGAAACTTCTGTGTGGTTCTCCATGTCTCTCTGGGACAGCTCCTGCTGCCTGCATTTGTCCCAGTCTGAGACTGCTGGGAAAGTCTTGATCTCTGCTTGGGAGGGCTCTCGCTCGCTGCGTTCTTCCCAGTCATAGAAATCACAGGAGCTCCCGGATTCATCTTGGGACAGCTCAAGGTCTTCATCCCAGTAAGCAAGCTCCTGGGACCTTCTGCTGCCATCTGGGGACAGCTGTGGCTCAGCACAGGTTTCCCATGGAGTCCCTGGCCAGTATTGATTCATTTTTCTTTGGGATAGCTCTGGCTCTTCCTCAGTGTTAAATCGGACATACAGAAGTTCCCCATCCAAGGCCCCTCTTCTCCCCCTCCTTGCCCTGACTGAGCCCCTCTCGGCCTCCTTGTGCTGCTGACTCAAGGCCTGGGCTCCCTGTGGGCTGGGCGAGGGGTTGAGGGTCTGAGAGTTGGGATTGGCCTTGTCCTTCTTCTTGTCTGACACCCTGTGTCACAGACAGGTCCTGGGACACAGCCACTCTTCTGGCAGTGGCCAGCCCATGGCCCTGCAATGTGCCTCAGGTTCCCTCAGCTGGGCTGGACTCTGGGAAGTGTCAGAGACTGAAATGTTGTAGTTTATGACTTAAACATTTTCATGAAGGACTTTCAGAACTGCGGTGCAAAAGCTGCAGGGAATTGCACCACAGCTTGAATAGGCCTCTGGAGTGAGGCCCTGGACCATTCACTGGTGAAGATAAGGCAACACCTCAGGGATAGGGACATTCACAGAGCACAAGCTTAGCACCTTCAGAGAGGAGAGCACAACCCCGGGCCTATCGGCTGCCAGGCTGTGCAGGCCCTCGCACCAAAGGGTGAGGGGAGAGAGGCTTTGGGTGTGTGTTGGAAGGCCCCTGGTCTGAGGCAGTGACCAGCCATGCTCCCATGTGCAAACCAGCTCGGCTGAGGTGCTCCTTCTCCCCTAAAAAGGATTAGAGGAGGTGTCATGGCCCATCAAAGGGCTCCCCAACGGGGAGCCCAGACCCTGCAGCATAGCACCAGGGATGATGCAACAGAGCCTCAGTGTTGCAAGGGACGGTGTCAGACTGGGCCCCTGCAAGGGCGGCCCGGTGGCCTCCGTCTTGGTCGTCCCCCGCCCCGGCCCAAGGCGTTCATGAACCCACGTGGACTCTGCCGTGAGGGCGTGCAGCCCGGGCATCTCAACACCAAGAAGAGCAGATGGAGGGAGAAACGAGCTCAGGATAGAATCTTTTCTGGATGGGGAGGAAATGGCCTTAGACATCAAGCAGGGAGGTGCAGATTCGTATCAGAAACAGATTCTCCCTGACAGGCAGTCAGGCTTTGGAAGAAGTCGAGGGGATAGTGGGGTGCAGTCAGCAGGTCTCTGGAAGTGGCAAGAGTGGTGTGGGCGGCCACCTGGGGGACACGGGTCAGGGGAGCCGATGTTGGTGCCAGGCCGGTGCCATGTTCTCCTGGGGAGACCCAAGGCGGGGGTGCTCCAAAGCAGGCGGGGATGGCTGAGCCTGCAGGGACACGTGCAGGCCGAGCCCGTGCGGCTCCCTCAGGGTGCCGGGCAGGCTGCGGGCCAGCCGCCATCTGCAGGCCTGGTGCCGCTGTCAGCGGGCGCTAATGCTCCGGCTGTGGCGCCGGGCAGGTGCAGCGGAACAGCCCCCGCAGCACCCGCAGCGCCCGCCTGAGGAGTGGGGGGCGTTCCCTGTGCCGAAACAGCTTCCCAGGAGAAGCCAAGTGTCCCATGAGGGCTCGGAGCCAGAGTCGGAGACGCGGCTGAGGTGCCTGGGGCTCAACCCAGGCCTCCCGAGGGACAGGCACAGGGAGTCCATCCTGTGTGAAACCTGCCTGTTTTTGCTGCCTGGCCTCTTCTGTTTCCTCACAGAGCTCCAGGACGCTCACTTCTTCCCAGTCCTCGTCCTCCGGCAGCCAGGCCTTGAGCCAGGTGTTCATGATGCTGGCATGTTCCCCGCCATCCTGCTCCAGCTCTCGGTTGCTGTTGTCTTCCCAGCTGGGCTGCAGCAAGGATCTTCTCTTAGCTTTGCCTTTGCCTTTGGACACCTCCTGGCCAATGTATTCGTTGCAGTCTGAGTGTTCTTCAGCGACTTCTCTGGGGCACAGCTCTTCCAGGCTGTATTCTTCCCACTTCAACACTTTTGAGGAGCTAGCCAGTGCTCCTTGGAAAAGCCCTTGCTCCATGCCTTTGTCCCAGTAAGAAACTTCTTGTTGGCTCCTGGTTTCTTTCTGGGACAGCTCTTGCGTGCTGTAAGAATTCCTGCCTGGGAGTACACGGTAGCTACAACCTTCTCCTGGGGACGGCGGTCGGTCAAGAGATTTTACCCAGTCTGAAACTTCTGTGTGGTTCTCCATGTCTCCCTGGGACAGCTCCTGCTGCCTGCATTTGTCCCAGTCTGAGACTGCTGGGAAAGTCTTGATCTCTGCTTGGGAGGGCTCTCGCTCGCTGCGTTCTTCCCAGTCATAGAAATCACAGGAGCTCCCGGATTCATCTTGGGACAGCTCAAGGTCTTCATCCCAGTAAGCAAGCTCCTGGGACCTTCTGCTGCCATCTGGGGACAGCTGTGGCTCAGCACAGGTTTCCCATGGAGTCCCTGGCCAGTATTGATTCATTTTTCTTTGGGATAGCTCTGGCTCTTCCTCAGTGTTAAATCGGACATACAGAAGTTCCCCATCCAAGGCCCCTCTCCTCCCCCTCCTTGCCCTGACTGAGCCCCTCTCGGCCTCCTTGTGCTGCTGACTCAAGGCCTGGGCTCCCTGTGGGCTGGGCGAGGGGTTGAGGGTCTGAGAGTTGGGATTGGCCTTGTCCTTCTTCTTGTCTGACACCCTGTGTCACAGACAGGTCCTGGGACACAGCCACTCTTCTGGCAGTGGCCAGCCCATGGCCCTGCAATGTGCCTCAGGTTCCCTCAGCTGGGCTGGACTCTGGGAAGTGTCAGAGACTGAAATGTTGTAGTTTATGACTTAAACATTTTCATGAAGGACTTTCAGAACTGCGGTGCAAAAGCTGCAGGGAATTGCACCACAGCTTGAATAGGCCTCTGGAGTGAGGCCCTGGACCATTCACTGGTGAAGATAAGATAAGGCAACACCTCAGGGATAGGGACATTCACAGAGCACAAGCTTAGCACCTTCAGAGAGGAGAGCACAACCCCGGGCCTATCGGCTGCCAGGCTGTGCAGGCCCTCGCACCAAAGGGTGAGGGGAGAGAGGCTTTGGGTGTGTGTTGGAAGGCCCCTGGTCTGAGGCAGTGACCAGCCATGCTCCCATGTGCAAACCAGCTCGGCTGAGGTGCTCCTTCTCCCCTAAAAAGGATTAGAGGAGGTGTCATGGCCCATCAAAGGGCTCCCCAAAGGGGAGCCCAGACCCTGCAGCATAGCACCAGGGATGATGCAACAGAGCCTCAGTGTTGCAAGGGACGGTGTCAGACTGGCCCCTGCAAGGGCGGCCCGTGGGCCTCCGTCCCTCGGTCGTCCCCCGCCCCGGCCCCAAGCGTTCATGAACCCACTGGACTCTGCCGTGAGGCGTGGCAGCCCCGGGGCATCCTCAACACCAAGAAGAGCAGATGGAGGGGAGAACGAGCTCAGGATAGAATCCTTTCTGGATGGGAGGAAATGGCCTTAGACTCCAGCAGGGGAGGTGCAGATTCAGTATCAGAAACAATTCTTCCCTGACAGGGCAGTCAGGCTTTGGAAGAAGTTCCAGAGGGGATGTGGTGCAGTCAGCGTCTCTGGAAGTGGGCAAGAGTGGTGTGGATGCGGCCCCTGGGGACACGGTTCAGGGGAGCCGATGTTGGTGCCAGGCCGGTGCCATTTTCTCCTGGGGAGACCCAAGGCGGGGGTGCTCCAAAGCAGGCGGGGATGGCTGAGCCTGCAGGGACACGTGCAGGCCGAGCCCGTGCGGCTCCCTCAGGGTGCCGGGCAGGCTGCGGGCCAGCCGCCATCTGCAGGCCTGGTGCTGCTGTCAGCGGGCGCTAATGCTCCGGCTGTGGCGCCAGGCAGGTGCAGCGGAACAGCCCCCGCAGCGCCCGCAGCGCCCGCCTGAGGAGTGGGGGGCGTTCCCTGTGCCGAAACAGCTTCCCAGGAGAAGCCAAGTGTCCCATGAGGGCTCGGAGCCAGAGTCGGAGACGCGGCTGAGGTGCCTGGGGCTCAACCCAGGCCTCCCGAGGGACAGGCACAGGGAGTCCATCCTGTGTGAAACCTGCCTGTCTTTGCTGCCTGGCCTCTTCTGTTTCCTCACAGAGCTCCAGGACGCTCACTTCTTCCCAGTCCTCGTCCTCCAGCAGCCAGGCCTTGAGCCAGGTGTTCATGATGCTGGCATGTTCCCCACCATCCTGCTCCAGCTCTCGGTTGCTGTTGTCTTCCCAGCTGGGCTGCAGCAAGGATCTTCTCTTAGCTTTGCCTTTGCCTTTGGACACCTCCTGGCCAATGTATTCGTTGCAGTCTGAGTGTTCTTCAGCGACTTCTCTGGGGCACAGCTCTTCCAGGCTGTATTCTTCCCACTTCAACACTTTTGAGGAGCTAGCCAGTGCTCCTTGGAAAAGCCCTTGCTCCATGCCTTTGTCCCAGTAAGAAACTTCTTGTTGGCTCCTGGTTTCTTTCTGGGACAGCTCTTGCGTGCTGTAAGAATTCCTGCCTGGGAGTACACGGTAGCTACAACCTTCTCCTGGGGACGGCGGTCGGTCAAGAGATTTTACCCAGTCTGAAACTTCTGTGTGGTTCTCCATGTCTCTCTGGGACAGCTCCTGCTGCCTGCATTTGTCCCAGTCTGAGACTGCTGGGAAAGTCTTGATCTCTGCTTGGGAGGGCTCTCGCTCGCTGCGTTCTTCCCAGTCATAGAAATCACAGGAGCTCCCGGATTCATCTTGGGACAGCTCAAGGTCTTCATCCCAGTAAGCAAGCTCCTGGGACCTTCTGCTGCCATCTGGGGACAGCTGTGGCTCAGCACAGGTTTCCCATGGAGTCCCTGGCCAGTAGTGATTCATTTTTCTTTGGGATAGCTCTGGCTCTTCCTCAGTGTTAAATCGGACATACAGAAGTTCCCCATCCAAGGCCCCTCTCCTCCCCCTCCTTGCCCTGACTGAGCCCCTCTCGGCCTCCTTGTGCTGCTGACTCAAGGCCTGGGCTCCCTGTGGGCTGGGCGAGGGGTTGAGGGTCTGAGAGTTGGGATTGGCCTTGTCCTTCTTCTTGTCTGACACCCTGTGTCACAGACAGGTCCTGGGACACAGCCACTCTTCTGGCAGTGGCCAGCCCATGGCCCTGCAATGTGCCTCAGGTTCCCTCAGCTGGGCTGGACTCTGGGAAGTGTCAGAGACTGAAATGTTGTAGTTTATGACTTAAACATTTTCATGAAGGACTTTCAGAACTGCGGTGCAAAAGCTGCAGGGAATTGCACCACAGCTTGAATAGGCCTCTGGAGTGAGGCCCTGGACCATTCACTGGTGAAGATAAGGCAACACCTCAGGGATAGGGACATTCACAGAGCACAAGCTTAGCACCTTCAGAGAGGAGAGCACAACCCCGGGCCTATCGGCTGCCAGGCTGTGCAGGCCCTCGCACCAAAGGGTGAGGGGAGAGAGGCTTTGGGTGTGTGTTGGAAGGCCCCTGGTCTGAGGCAGTGACCAGCCATGCTCCCATGTGCAAACCAGCTCGGCTGAGGTGCTCCTTCTCCCCTAAAAAGGATTAGAGGAGGTGTCATGGCCCATCAAAGGGCTCCCCAAAGGGGAGCCCAGACCCTGCAGCATAGCACCAGGGATGATGCAACAGAGCCTCAGTGTTGCAAGGGACGGTGTCAGACTGGCCCCTGCAAGGGCGGCCCGTGGGCCTCCGTCCCTCGGTCGTCCCCCGCCCCGGCCCCAAGCGTTCATGAACCCACTGGACTCTGCCGTGCGGCGTGGCAGCCCCGGGGCATCCTCAACACCAAGAAGAGCAGATGGAGGGGAGAACGAGCTCAGGATAGAATCCTTTCTGGATGGGAGGAAATGGCCTTAGACTCCAGCAGGGGAGGTGCAGATTCAGTATCAGAAACAATTCTTCCCTGACAGGGCAGTCAGGCTTTGGAAGAAGTTCCAGAGGGGATGTGGTGCAGTCAGCGTCTCTGGAAGTGGGCAAGAGTGGTGTGGATGCGGCCCCTGGGGACACGGTTCAGGGGAGCCGATGTTGGTGCCAGGCCGGTGCCATTTTCTCCTGGGGAGACCCAAGGCGGGGGTGCTCCAAAGCAGGCGGGGATGGCTGAGCCTGCAGGGACACGTGCAGGCCGAGCCCGTGCGGCTCCCTCAGGGTGCCGGGCAGGCTGCGGGCCAGCCGCCATCTGCAGGCCTGGTGCCGCTGTCAGCGGGCGCTAATGCTCCGGCTGTGGCGCCAGGCAGGTGCAGCGGAACAGCCCCCGCAGCGCCCGCAGCGCCCGCCTGAGGAGTGGGGGGCGTTCCCTGTGCCGAAACAGCTTCCCAGGAGAAGCCAAGTGTCCCATGAGGGCTCGGAGCCAGAGTCGGAGACGCGGCTGAGGTGCCTGGGGCTCAACCCAGGCCTCCCGAGGGACAGGCACAGGGAGTCCATCCTGTGTGAAACCTGCCTGTTTTTGCTGCCTGGCCTCTTCTGTTTCCTCACAGAGCTCCAGGACGCTCACTTCTTCCCAGTCCTCGTCCTCCGGCAGCCAGGCCTTGAGCCAGGTGTTCATGATGCTGGCATGTTCCCCGCCATCCTGCTCCAGCTCTCGGTTGCTGTTGTCTTCCCAGCTGGGCTGCAGCAAGGATCTTCTCTTAGCTTTGCCTTTGCCTTTGGACACCTCCTGGCCAATGTATTCGTTGCAGTCTGAGTGTTCTTCAGCGACTTCTCTGGGGCACAGCTCTTCCAGGCTGTATTCTTCCCACTTCAACACTTTTGAGGAGCTAGCCAGTGCTCCTTGGAAAAGCCCTTGCTCCATGCCTTTGTCCCAGTAAGAAACTTCTTGTTGGCTCCTGGTTTCTTTCTGGGACAGCTCTTGCTTGCTGTAAGAATTCCTGCCTGGGAGTACACGGTAGCTACAACCTTCTCCTGGGGACGGCGGTCGGTCAAGAGATTTTACCCAGTCTGAAACTTCTGTGTGGTTCTCCATGTCTCTCTGGGACAGCTCCTGCTGCCTGCATTTGTCCCAGTCTGAGACTGCTGGGAAAGTCTTGATCTCTGCTTGGGAGGGCTCTCGCTCGCTGCGTTCTTCCCAGTCATAGAAATCACAGGAGCTCCCGGATTCATCTTGGGACAGCTCAAGGTCTTCATCCCAGTAAGCAAGCTCCTGGGACCTTCTGCTGCCATCTGGGGACAGCTGTGGCTCAGCACAGGTTTCCCATGGAGTCCCTGGCCAGTATTGATTCATTTTTCTTTGGGATAGCTCTGGCTCTTCCTCAGTGTTAAATCGGACATACAGAAGTTCCCCATCCAAGGCCCCTCTCCTCCCCCTCCTTGCCCTGACTGAGCCCCTCTCGGCCTCCTTGTGCTGCTGACTCAAGGCCTGGGCTCCCTGTGGGCTGGGCGAGGGGTTGAGGGTCTGAGAGTTGGGATTGGCCTTGTCCTTCTTCTTGTCCGACACCCTGTGTCACAGACGGGTCCTGGGACACAGCCACTCTTCTGGCAGTGGCCAGCCCATGGCCCTGCAATGTGCCTCAGGTTCCCTCAGCTGGGCTGGACTCTGGGAAGTGTCAGAGACTGAAATGTTGTAGTTTATGACTTAAACATTTTCATGAAGGACTTTCAGAACTGCGGTGCAAAAGCTGCAGGGAATTGCACCACAGCTTGAATAGGCCTCTGGAGTGAGGCCCTGGACCATTCACTGGTGAAGATAAGGCAACACCTCAGGGATAGGGACATTCACAGAGCACAAGCTTAGCACCTTCAGAGAGGAGAGCACAACCCCGGGCCTATCGGCTGCCAGGCTGTGCAGGCCCTCACACCAAAGGGTGAGGGGAGAGAGGCTTTGGGTGTGTGTTGGAAGGCCCCTGGTCTGAGGCAGTGACCAGCCATGCTCCCATGTGCAAACCAGCTCGGCTGAGGTGCTCCTTCTCCCCTAAAAAGGATTAGAGGAGGTGTCATGGCCCATCAAAGGGCTCCCCAAAGGGGAGCCCAGACCCTGCAGCATAGCACCAGGGATGATGCAACAGAGCCTCAGTGTTGCAAGGGACGGTGTCAGACTGGCCCCTGCAAGGGCGGCCCGTGGGCCTCCGTCCCTCGGTCGTCCCCCGCCCCGGCCCCAAGCGTTCATGAACCCACTGGACTCTGCCGTGCGGCGTGGCAGCCCCGGGGCATCCTCAACACCAAGAAGAGCAGATGGAGGGGAGAACGAGCTCAGGATAGAATCCTTTCGGGATGGGAGGAAATGGCCTTAGACTCCAGCAGGGGAGGTGCAGATTCAGTATCAGAAACAATTCTTCCCTGACAGGGCAGTCAGGCTTTGGAAGAAGTTCCAGAGGGGATGTGGTGCAGTCAGCGTCTCTGGAAGTGGGCAAGAGTGGTGTGGATGCGGCCCCTGGGGACACGGTTCAGGGGAGACGATGTTGGTGCCAGGCCGGTGCCATTTTCTCCTGGGGAGACCCAAGGCGGGGGTGCTCCAAAGCAGGCGGGGATGGCTGAGCCTGCAGGGACACGTGCAGGCCGAGCCCGTGCGGCTCCCTCAGGGTGCCGGGCAGGCTGCGGGCCAGCCGCCATCTGCAGGCCTGGTGCTGCTGTCAGCGGGCGCTAATGCTCCGGCTGTGGCGCCAGGCAGGTGCAGCGGAACAGCCCCCGCAGCGCCCACAGCGCCCACCTGAGGAGTGGGGGGCGTTCCCTGTGCCGAAACAGCTTCCCAGGAGAAGCCAAGTGTCCCACGAGGGCTCGGAGCCAGAGTCAGGTACGCGGCTGAGGTGCCTGGGGCTCAACCCAGGCCTCCCGAGGGACAGGCACAGGGAATCCATCCTGTGTGAAACCTGCCTGTCTTTGCTGCCTGGCCTCTTCTGTTTCCTCACAGAGCTCCAGGACGCTCACTTCGTCCCAGTTCTCGTCCTCCGGCAGCCAGGCCTTGAGCCAGGTGTTCATGATTCTGACATGTTCCCCGCCCTCCTGCTCCAGCTCTCGGTTGCTGTTGTCTTCCCAGCTGGGCTGCAGCAAGGGTCTTCTCTTAGCTTTGCCTTTGCCTTTGGACACCTCCTGGCCAATGTATTCGTTGCAGTCTGAGTGTTCTTCAGCGACTTCTCTGGGGCACAGCTCTTCCAGGCTGTATTCTTCCCACTTCAACACTTTTGAGGAGCTAGCCAGTGCTCCTTGGAAAAGCCCTTGCTCCATGCCTTTGTCCCAATAAGAAACTTCTTGTTGGCTCCTGGTTTCTTTCTGGGACAGCTCTTGCTTGCTGTAAGAATTCCTGCCCGGGAGTACACGGTAGCTACAACCTTCTCCTGGGGACAGCGGTCGGTCAAGAGATTTTATCCAGTCTGAAACTTCTGTGTGGTTCTCCATGTCTCTCTGGGACAGCTCCTGCTGCCTGCATTTGTCCCAGTCTGAGACTGCTGGGAAAGTCTTGATCTCTGCTTGGGAGGGCTCTTGCTCGCTGCGTTCTTCCCAGTCATAGACATCACAAGAGCTCCCGGATTCGTCTTGGGACAGCTCTTGCTCAAGGTCTTCATCCCAGAGAGCTCCTGGGACCTTCTGCTGCCATCTGGGGACAGCTGTGGCTCAGCACAGGTTTCCCATGGAGTCCCTGGCCGTATTGATTCATTTTTCTTTGGGATAGCTCTGGCTCTTCCTCAAGTGTTAAATCGGACATACAGAAGGTCCCCATCCAAGGCCCCTCTCCTCCCCCTCCTTGCCCTGACTGAGCCCCTCTCGGCCTCCTTGTGCTGCTGACTCAAGGCCTGGGCTCCCTGTGGGCTGGGCGAGGGGTTGAGGGTCTGAGAGTTGGGATTGGCCTTGTCCTTCTTCTTGTCCGACACCCTGTGTCACAGACGGGTCCTGGGACACAGCCACTCTTCTGGCAGTGGCCAGCCCATGGCCCTGCAATGTGCCTCAGGTTCCCTCAGCTGGGCTGGACTCTGGGAAGTGTCAGAGACTGAAATGTTGTAGTTTATGACTTAAACATTTTCATGAAGGACTTTCAGAACTGCGGTGCAAAAGCTGCAGGGAATTGCACCACAGCTTGAATAGGCCTCTGGAGTGAGGCCCTGGACCATTCACTGGTGAAGATAAGGCAACACCTCAGGGATAGGGACATTCACAGAGCACAAGCTTAGCACCTTCAGAGAGGAGAGCACAACCCCGGGCCTATCGGCTGCCAGGCTGTGCAGGCCCTCACACCAAAGGGTGAGGGGAGAGAGGCTTTGGGTGTGTGTTGGAAGGCCCCTGGTCTGAGGCAGTGACCAGCCATGCTCCCATGTGCAAACCAGCTCGGCTGAGGTGCTCCTTCTCCCCTAAAAAGGATTAGAGGAGGTGTCATGGCCCATCAAAGGGCTCCCCAAAGGGGAGCCCAGACCCTGCAGCATAGCACCAGGGATGATGCAACAGAGCCTCAGTGTTGCAAGGGACGGTGTCAGACTGGCCCCTGCAAGGGCGGCCCGTGGGCCTCCGTCCCTCGGTCGTCCCCCGCCCCGGCCCCAAGCGTTCATGAACCCACTGGACTCTGCCGTGCGGCGTGGCAGCCCCGGGGCATCCTCAACACCAAGAAGAGCAGATGGAGGGGAGAACGAGCTCAGGATAGAATCCTTTCTGGATGGGAGGAAATGGCCTTAGACTCCAGCAGGGGAGGTGCAGATTCAGTATCAGAAACAATTCTTCCCTGACAGGGCAGTCAGGCTTTGGAAGAAGTTCCAGAGGGGATGTGGTGCAGTCAGCGTCTCTGGAAGTGGGCAAGAGTGGTGTGGATGCGGCCCCTGGGGACACGGTTCAGGGGAGCCGATGTTGGTGCCAGGCCGGTGCCATTTTCTCCTGGGGAGACCCAAGGCGGGGGTGCTCCAAAGCAGGCGGGGATGGCTGAGCCTGCAGGGACACGTGCAGGCCGAGCCCGTGCGGCTCCCTCAGGGTGCCGGGCAGGCTGCGGGCCAGCCGCCATCTGCAGGCCTGGTGCCGCTGTCAGCGGGCGCTAATGCTCCGGCTGTGGCACCAGGCAGGGGCAGCGGAACAGCCCCCGCAGCGCCCGCAGCGCCCGCCTGAGGAGTGGGGGGCGTTCCCTGTGCCGAAACAGCTTCCCAGGAGAAGCCAAGTGTCCCATGAGGGCTCGGAGCCAGAGTCGGAGACGCGGCTGAGGTGCCTGGGGCTCAACCCAGGCCTCCCGAGGGTCAGGCACAGGGAGTCCATCCTGTGTGAAACCTGCCTGTCTTTGCTGCCTGGCCTCTTCTGTTTCCTCACAGAGCTCCAGGACGCTCACTTCTTCCCAGTCCTCGTCCTCTGGCAGCCAGGCCTTGAGCCAGGTGTTCATGATGCTGGCATGTTCCCCGCCATCCTGCTCCAGCTCTCGGTTGCTGTTGTCTTCCCAGCTGGGCTGCAGCAAGGATCTTCTCTTAGCTTTGCCTTTGCCTTTGGACACCTCCTGGCCAATGTATTCGTTGCAGTCTGAGTGTTCTTCAGCGACTTCTCTGGGGCACAGCTCTTCCAGGCTGTATTCTTCCCACTTCAACACTTTTGAGGAGCTAGCCAGTGCTCCTTGGAAAAGCCCTTGCTCCATGCCTTTGTCTCAGTAAGAAACTTCTTGTTGGCTCCTGGTTTCTTTCTGGGACAGCTCTTGCTTGCTGTAAGAATTCCTGCCTGGGAGTACACGGTAGCTACAACCTTCTCCTGGGGACGGCGGTCGGTCAAGAGATTTTACCCAGTCTGAAACTTCTGTGTGGTTCTCCATGTCTCTCTGGGACAGCTCCTGCTGCCTGCATTTGTCCCAGTCTGAGACTGCTGGGAAAGTCTTGATCTCTGCTTGGGAGGGCTCTCGCTCGCTGCGTTCTTCCCAGTCATAGAAATCACAGGAGCTCCCGGATTCATCTTGGGACAGCTCAAGGTCTTCATCCCAGTAAGCAAGCTCCTGGGACCTTCTGCTGCCATCTGGGGACAGCTGTGGCTCAGCACAGGTTTCCCATGGAGTCCCTGGCCAGTATTGATTCATTTTTCTTTGGGATAGCTCTGGCTCTTCCTCAGTGTTAAATCGGACATACAGAAGTTCCCCATCCAAGGCCCCTCTCCTCCCCCTCCTTGCCCTGACTGAGCCCCTCTCGGCCTCCTTGTGCTGCTGACTCAAGGCCTGGGCTCCCTGTGGGCTGGGCGAGGGGTTGAGGGTCTGAGAGTTGGGATTGGCCTTGTCCTTCTTCTTGTCTGACACCCTGTGTCACAGACAGGTCCTGGGACACAGCCACTCTTCTGGCAGTGGCCAGCCCATGGCCCTGCAATGTGCCTCAGGTTCCCTCAGCTGGGCTGGACTCTGGGAAGTGTCAGAGACTGAAATGTTGTAGTTTATGACTTAAACATTTTCATGAAGGACTTTCAGAACTGCGGTGCAAAAGCTGCAGGGAATTGCACCACAGCTTGAATAGGCCTCTGGAGTGAGGCCCTGGACCATTCACTGGTGAAGATAAGGCAACACCTCAGGGATAGGGACATTCACAGAGCACAAGCTTAGCACCTTCAGAGAGGAGAGCACAACCCGGCAGCGAAAAAGAGGAAGGGTAATAAAAAGGAAAAGAAGGAAACAAAGAGAGTGAAAGAAAAAGGAAATAGGAAAGAAATGAATAAATAAAAAGGAGAGAAAAAGAGAGGAAAAGGAAATAAATAAAAAGAAAGAATGAAAGAAAGGAAGGAAGAAGGAAGGAAGGAAGGAAGGAAGGAAGGAAGGAAGGAAGGAAGGAAGGAAGGAAGGAAGGAAGGAAGGAAGGAAAGGAAGGAAGGAAGGAAGGAAAGAAAGAAAGAAAGAAAGAAAGAAAGAAAGAAAGAAAGAAAGAAAGAAAGAAAGAAAGAAAGAAAGAAAGAAAGAAAGAAAGAAAGAAGAAAACAAGAAAGAGAAGGAGAGAAAGAAAAAAAGAGAAAGAAAAGGAAAGAAAGAAAAAGGCAGAAAGAGAAAAGGAGAAAGGAGCAGGAAAGGGCAATAGAGAAATAAAGAAAAAGAACGAGAGAAAGAAGGGTGAGTGTGTCTTTTCACTGCTGACTCTGGGCAGATTAATCGTTACTGGAAGTAAAGATAAGAAATTTGATTGTGCGGGTAATTGTAGGACAGGCCCCTAGAATATACAAGGAGCACTGTAGAGAAAATGCTTACTTTAGAAAAACTGTATCTTCTTGATACAGCTCAGTAGTGCTGTGTCTGTAAAATGTGTTGAAAGGTCCACTGATTTCCGTTATTTTTTCTGGTGTTATTAAGGAAAAAATGTAAAACCATAATTTTTTCTGACTTTTGAGTATAGATCACTCAATTATTTGGCTATTCTGCCAGTATCTGTGAAGGCCTTAATATGGCATATATTTCCAGTGTTGGGTGCTGCCCTCAAGAATGAGGTGAAACCAGCTACTGAAACTTGGGAAGGAACAAATGAAAGCATCTGACTCCTGAAAAATAAATTTTGAGGTAAGGTGAAGGTGAGATGTAATGAATTTCACATCTGTCTGAAGGAAGAGAAAGAAATGTGTTGTGTTTTCTGCCACTGGTAAGACAGGGAGCAGGAAGTATGACTTGGGGAAGGAGAGTTTAATACAGATATTTGGAAAATTCTTGAAAAACTACTGCAGATTGCTTAGGAAATGTTGTTTATGTTTCAGTTTCAAAGGTCCTTAATTACGTATTAGGCTGAGCAATAAATGAGGGGAAGTGGATGGTCTGCACAACCTCCTCAAGGTGTGCTCTACTACTTTGTCTGTTATGTTCTTGGGTTATGCTGCATTATTTCCTTCTGGTTTTTCACCTTTTGTGTCCTTGGCCCTGTGTCAAATTACCTGTTGCCCCACAGGGCAAGCATGCATTGGATTAGTTAAGCTTGGTTTATGTTTTTAGCTGAACTGTGTTCTAGACATCTTATCACCTCATTTTTTACTTTTTTTTTTTTAAGAAGGATTTCAGACCAATTAGTCAAGTCCTTCAGGTCTATTTCCACTGAGCTTTTCAGTTTTACAAGTTGGAAGAACTCTGTATTTCTGATTTTTCTTATTAAAAGTTTGTTGATTTTTTTTTATTTTTGGAAGAACCAATTCAGATGCTCTGAGAGACAAATATGGGATTGTAAAACAGCCCTGGTTAGATCCCCAATGCTTCAAGCATGCTTAATTTCCATTTCTAGGTGATTTAGTTTTACATCAGATTCTTCAAAGAAATCCTATTTGGTTTTCAGCTTGGACACAGAGATGATATTTCATCTTTACACCATTACTAGCCACTCTTTATGTAAAATAAGGAAAACACTACTGATATGTGAACAATGTTTCAAGTAAATGAGGTTGTTTTTTTTTTTAAAGTGTGATTTAGAACTTCTGTTTTTTGAATATTTTTAAAGATACTTGTGCATAAAAGCAAATAATAAAATAAGCCCGGTCAGGCAAAGCTTATTTGTAGTAGCAGTACTCCGAAGTTGGAACTTTTAAAAAAGATGAGAAAAAACATAAAAATTGTCCCTGACAATTCTTTTCTCCTTTTTGATATTCCATGATCAACTCAGTGCTGATATATGTATTTTAACAACTACAGCAAATCTTTACTCTCAGAATGGTTCCATTGTGGTTCAAAAAATGAAGATCCTTGTAAACTTTAAGATCTGTTGGTTGTATTTTGTCACACTGAAAGGAATTTAACTGCCTATTCCTGGAAAAAATGGTTGTGTTCAGGATTCCCAGGGCACATAAAAATAGGAGACTTATTCCATATTTGTCATCCATATCCCATCAAATCACTGATTCTTGTTTCTCTCAAATGATGTGAGAGTACCGGGAGAAGATGCAGTGAATTATGTTCAGGTGATCACTGTGTTAATATCCGAACACAAAACATTATATTTTATTTCCATTGTGTTGGATCTAACCTAAAGCTCCGAAGTAGTTGCAGTAAATAATCTATTTTCCTTTTATCTCTCCAGTACTAAAAATTTATTTGAAAATATGATGTACAAATCTTTATAAACAATCTGTGGCTGGCATTATGTGGCACTCTAAAAATCATAACAAAAATGTTTATTTCCACTGAACAGATTGCCCAGTTTGAATTGTCACTTACAAAGAGCATCATAAGAAACTTCCAAAAATGTGAAAGCTTTCTAATTTAGACAGAATTCTTTACAACCTCCAAAAATAATATCACTTGCTGTATTGACTTCTAAAAATGCTTACTCTCTAAAATTAACCTCCTCTAAACCAACATTGGTGGTAAATAGAATGAAATTTACTCAAATCCTTAAGTTTGGCTTCAGTAAGAAATAAATTAAGAGTAATAAACATGGGCTAATAGAACTATTAACAGAGAAATGACATTACTGCTGCCATTTTCTTCAGAATTAAAATATCCTGTGAAGTAATATCCCCTAGAGGTAGCTGGAAAACTCCCATATTTAAAACTTGCTGTAATAAAATTTCAATTTTGCTCTAGGGTTCAAATTTTCCATTAAAAAAGCTTAAATAATTTGCTTAAGGAGAATTGAACATATTTTTATCAGTGTTTTTATTCTTGCAAGATCCTATGCTGTTTAGTAAGGATGCTGTTTAGTGATATATTTACCTTCTGCTGATTACTATGGAAGTTTTGTTGGACTTACAAAGCACAATTTTATACTCTTCAGTTAACTGGCAAAAAGCATTAGAGAAAAGGGAGTGGGATTTTTTTGCAAAGTTGAGACATTAAAAGAAGCGGAGATGAGACTTGCAAATTAGAACTTTCATAAGTTTTGACATCCACACAGATGAGACAAACTGGTTTTGAGCAAAGCAGCAGCAAACCAGACTTAGTTCAGCAAGTCACATTTCTGGAACAAGAAAATTTTGGAGCATTTCTGAACCCCTTCTGTTGACATAACAAGATCAAAACAATGGCCATGTATTTCAGATCTTTCCTGGATAGAAAATTCCTGTGTGTGAGCCCCCTTCTCTCTTTCTCTCTCCTTTCTCTGCAACCAGACTGGGTTATTTCTTCAGCTTCTCTCTGTGGTTTGAGATTCTAATGCCATGAATTGGCCAGAAGAATATATTCCTTAGGAAGAAGAAGCCCTGCTGGCACGAGGAAGGTGAATTAAAGGAAATGCTACAACCTTGGTAGGACTGAAATAAAGGCAATATAAAAGGGAGAAATTGGATGCCAGTTTTCATTTCCATGTGTGCCTTGAAACATATAAATGCAGCTTGTGCAAGGAGGCTTATTTCCTTTATTTTAATTGTCTCCTCTTCCACCACTCTAGTCTGTCTTTTAGGATATCTTTCCCTTCTTTAATACAAACAAACTGCTAATCAAGTGGCCACCAGCAATCTACTGTTATATCAGTCATCAAGCCCAGGAAAATTGATTCCCTTAATTATGTGACATAGTCACCGGAAAAACAATCTGAAGGAAGTTTTGTTGTTATCTGTAGCTATGAAATGTATTTCTTTCAGAGAGCAGAGCTTCACACTTGTTTACTTCCTTAATTTTTATTTTCCAGAATATTGCCTCCATTATTCTCCACTGTCCCCAGCTTGCTCACAGGCTTGTGTGCACCTACAAGCCCCATTTTCCTCTCATGTTCTCCACAATGGTTATTTTTAAGGGTTAGTCGAAACCTCTGAGAACAGGTTTTGTTGCAGTTTTGCAGAGGGGTTCCATGCACAGGAGCTGTTAAGGGAGTACAAAGGGCTGACAATTGCCCATGGAATGCTCTCAGAGTGGTTCTGTATTTCTGGTGATATGGTTGTTTACCCTACAGTGCCCTGCAGTCCCTGGGCAGTTTGTGGCTGCTGACATAACAAAGATGGGAAAAGTTTGTGAGCTGGATCTGTGTGATAACTGTGAAAGTGAAGAGAAAGGTGATTTGTATTTAGATTTGTTTTGCTGCTTTTCAAGACTCTTCCAATCCTTACTCATAGGAACAGTGTAAGTAAAGATATTAGAAATATTTGCTGGATGGTATTGGTTGACTACAGAAAGTTTCTTAATGAAAATATTGTCCAGTAACAATGTATCTCACTATATATAGTTCATTTTAGGGTGAAATATCCATTGATTTCAAAAGGGATAGAGTTTCTTTTCAATCTGTGAATGTTCAGTGTAGGTAAAAGTGATTATGATTTTTAAAGTGGAATTCAAAACTACTAAGGGAATATTTTTTCTAGAAGTGAAAGAAGAGGAAAGTTTGCCTCTCTTCTAGCCATTTTCTGCAGTCAGTACACAGAATATTCAGTGAAATTATAGCGATTAATTTACAGACAATTCTTAGCTAACAACACATTTTTAACAACTCCAGGGACTACTAAGATGTAAACAGGTCTTCCCTTCAGATTTGTGGTACTGTTTTAACTTTTAAAAAATAAACTGAAATTCTTCTATCAGAGTAACAGGCATTTGATTGTCTTCAGCCAGGGGGATTTGCCAGGTGCTCTTTCCCCAGATGTATTTCTTTTCAATTGTCCTTTAAAACTGTCTTAGAAGCCAGGGAAAGAAAACCTCAAAAATTGTCATAAATGAAATCAATGGATTTACTCCCTTGTGAGTAAAAATTGGAACACGAATAAACTGGAATCTCTAGGGTGAAATCCAACATTCACTGTAAAAATAAAAGCATTTTGCAATAGAATGTACAATATGAACAGGAGCCAGGAAAATTCACCTTTTTTTCTGGAACTGCTAAGAAAATAAGGAGAAAATTTGACTTATAGTTGGTTTTTTTTTTTTTGTTTTTTTTTTTTTTTTTTTTTCTTTTTGGTGGAGAATCTCTTCTGTGGCAGGAGGGGAAGGCTCAGGGATGGAGGAGAAAGAATGTTGAAAATAAAATTTTTGGCAAAACTAATAGAAAAACAAATGGGGAGCTGGTGGCCTCAAAGGTAGTCTTGTAGGCATAGGGCAAGCTGAAAATTTATATTGGAGAGGTTGCTATGCATTTTCCATCTTCAGCTGAAGTTGAACTTGTTGCTGATTAAATATTGCTATTGCCAACACCTTTGCTGCATCTTTGCTTTACTACATATTTATGTGACAAAATCTGACTTCTTGTTACTGGAAATAGTCCACTTGTCAGAGGAAGGACCACTTACTACAATGCATGAATATTTTTACAAGTTTTGAGCCCTTATAAATAAAAATTCCAGCTCAAATCTACTTTGGTGTTGCTCAAGGAGAGTGGAATAATTGGGTGAAAAAATTATTCATGAACAGTTCTTTATTCATAACATCTCTGGGATCTTAGTGATGCTAACATTCAAGGTAAATATTAAAGTGGAAGTGTTAAAATTTATGTTCATAAATGTTTGCCTTTCTGAGGAAAGGATCTGAGGTTCTCATCGTGCAGACATGAACATTAATGATGGTCCAGATGATAGAGGTTTTTAATCCCCATCTGTCAGCTCCTAGTTTCAATGCAGGGCTAAAAAAGAAAGAAAATAAAAATTGAAATGGTGCAGAGCATTATTTTTGTGTATAAAATAAAATAAATTCCAAGTAGAATTTTTCAAAAGACAATGATATTGTTGGTTAATAGCCTTTTCTTAAGAAGAAACTTTTCCTTAGACACTGAAGCATTTGACCTCAAAGCTAAGTATATAGTGTTCAAAAAGGAAATGCATTATTGAGAAAAAGAACCTTAGTTAATACAGAAGTGGCAGAAATAGTAGAATAAATAATAAGAAACATAGAATCACAGAATGGTTTGGGTTGGAAGGAACATCAAACACCATCTAGTTCCACTCCTCTAAATGCTGAAATGAGCTGTTTGGCTCTTTATATCTGGTCCTATTGCATTAATTACTTGCTAATTTAGAAACAAACTGTATTTATGTGTGTGAGACTCAAGGTTTTGAATCCCTTTCAATGAAGAAGATGATGGAACAGAAGAGAGGAAAGATGATGTTTCATTCTTGGGTTTGCTGCCTAGGAAGCAAAAGATAACTGAGCTACCTCAGCAAGGACTGGAAATGTCCAAGAGTGAGATTAGTAAGAATTAATGTGTGCTGGGAGTTACCAGATTATCAACTACCCACTGGAAAACAAAACAGTCCTCAAAAATCTCAGGTAATACATCTGGATGGAGACAACTCTGTGTTTCAGATGGTGGGGGAATGTGGCTGAGGGGCACCCCCTGTCAGATCAGAGCTGATGGAGGATAGGAAAGACTGAAGGTAATTTGTGTGAGAGTGAAGATGAAATGTAAGTCCTCATTTATTTTCAGGAAAGGTACTTGTGATTACAGTAGGGTGCAGGATAAATGGCATTCAGTGCAACTAAGGAATTAGTAAGAGAAATCTCACGAGAAAATAGTGAAAATGTAGTATTTCAGATGAGATGGAATATATCTGGAATATGCACGATTCCAATCGTTCCCTGTACAACTGAAAATTAAGTTGCATAGTCATCCTGGCTGCATCAAGATTGCTTTAGAGAAGGTGAGAAAGGGACAATGCAGAAAACTAAGACTTTTCCCAGGGCAAACAGTTTTTATTTTATATCTACACACTGTAGGTGTGTATATGCACACATACTGTAAGTGTCTAGAGAGAAAATAAAAACAGCTAAGATGCAACCCAAATTTTAAGTAAAGAGGACATTAAAGAATAGAATGTTTGTAAATATATTAAGAGAAGAACTATGTTGACATTCTTTAATAACCTCCCAAACACTTTGCATTTGCCTAAATTGTGAAGAATTCTCTGAAGTTTAATTGCTAATGTTTACAACAGGGCTTGTTGGTTTTTTTGGGGTTTTGTTTCCCCCAAAAGATTTTTCAACTACATTAGCTATGCATTCAGAGTGGATTTATTTACAACATACTCTCTTTTTTTAAGTCTCATGTAGGAGCCCAACAAAATTCAAATTATATTACAGTTGTTGTGCTACTTTTATGGTAGATTACGTGACCTTTTCAAAGAAAGAGATGAAATTGGTTTGATATCATGTGGCATGGATAGATCCATGCTCTAATCCCCAAAGTATTTACATATCAATTTTTTAGTCATTTGCTAAGATATCTCCCTGGGTATTAAACTTATGACAGTTTGTCCTCCTTTTAACCATTTTTTGAAGACAAATAGTATCTATGCCCTTTTTCAATTCTCCAGGCTCATTCGTTTCCCATTACTTCTCACCTATGATCATCAATAATTCAGAAATTGTATCAAAATAAGTATCACCAGATCCTCTGACCTTAGTGAGTTTAATCTAACCACATATCCTTTGAAGTGTGCTTTCCTTATTCTGATTTAACTAACACTAAGCTACTAAAAGGATCCTGAATACACTTGGCTTTTTAAATTTTTTTTCTCCTTTCTCCAAGCAGTGCACCTGTGTTTTCCTTTCCCTTTCTTGCATGCCTCTGTTGTTTCTTAGTATTTGTCCTTGATTTTCTGTGCCTTTTCTCCATTGCATCATCGTCTTTCAGATTAAACCTAATGTGACTGTGCTGTAATCTTAGTTTTCATTCTTTGTCTTTTTAAGATGCCTTTTAGGTTTTGGAGCTGTTCATGTGTTCATTGTACAGCTCATTTTTTTTCTTACTCTCTATCATCTATCTTCAGCAGCATTACCCCACTTCTGGACTGTATTCCTGATTTAAAACCATGTAAATTTTTTTCCGTGGACCATTATAGAAGGATTTTTTTTGGCAGTTGATTTTTTTCTTCCAATGTATCTGCTTTTGTTCTCTCAGTGCATTTAATGGCAGAAGAATCCTTCTGAATAACACTCCTTCCTTTCTGATTCTCCCTTTACAATTTTGTGTCTTGAGCCACTCTCCAAACTGGGTAACTAAGGGCTGTATGGGTAAGCTGGAAGTTAACCTACAGCTGCCACTATTCCCCTGGCCAGGAAAACTGTCATCCTTTATAATCTGCATGCATCATAAACCTTCACCTTCATTCCCCAAAAATCAGTTGAAATTCCAAAACACCGTATTTTCCTCTAAAAATTCTTGTAAGATTAGATCATTTATGGACCAATGACTATGAACCTTGTAAGTGCCTGAATTTATATATATATATATATACACACAGAACCATATGGCATACCTATTTTTTCTTCTTCTTTTATCTGAAGCATCTTTTTTGCAATTTTCTTTTTAATGAGATAGCAGATGAGAGATGCTTTTCCCTTTGTTTTAATCTAACTGCACATTAGCCACGGTAGGAGTGGGAAGGGGAATTTCAAACAGCAGAGTAAATTCTGGAGTTAGTGCCCTTTTACAAGTTTAGGATAAATTGAATTAAGGCGTATTCAGAAGATTCTGAGCTGTGTGGACTGAAATTTTCCAATTTCCCAGGTTGGGAAGACACATGCCTTATCACTTAATGATCATTGCTTTCAAAGTTGAAAATTCAGTTTTTTTTTTTGTCAAAAGCTGATGCCAACATTCATCTGATGCAGGAAATTAAATCCATTCTGGCTCTAGGATTCAGAAATATGTCAATAGCTGAAGTGCTTTATGAGAACAACATTATGAGTTATCTGTACAGCACATGATGAGTTTTGCCCTATGTATGCTTGTGGCAGAATACAGCAAAGAAATATGACAGTGACACAGAGCAGTGACAATGTCTGGGTCCAGTTTCTGTGTTTTTTACCTTTTTTTTCCCCCAGGAAACGGAATGTGGCATCTGATAAAATGCATGCAAATTGTACCCCCAAACCATATTGTCTGGTTCCTCTGTTCCTGCAATAAAAATTTGCTAAAGAAAGACTGACTTCCAATCTGGTTTGGTAAAACAGGCAATTACATTCAAGTTACATTAAGAACTGAATGTGTAGGAGTATGATAAGAAGATTTAATGACCTACAGCATATAATTAAAAGGAAAAAAATAAAAGAGCATCTCTACATGCTCTTTATTCTCAAAGGTAGTTATCCAACAGCACTTAATTCCGTCCCATGCCACTTACCAAGATAAATGTTTCTTATCTTTGCATTCAAATCATCCAGCTTTCTCAGACATGCAGAGAGCAGCTCTTCACTTCTTATCCCCAGTGCCTTTACTTACAAAGTGCATCTTCCACAAAAGCTTCCAGCTTCATTTGGGAGGAAAACCTTATTTGACTCTTCACCACTTGTAGAATGGATTTTTCTTTTTCTTTTTTGGTCTCTGCAACTGTGTGGCCTAAGATATTTTTTTTTTTTTAATTTATTTTATTTTTAAGAAGGAATTCCGTGGAGAGATCCAAGTGCCTAAGCTTTTTTTAGTTGCTCTGGAATATCAGGTACCTTGCACAGGAAGGAACAGAGTGAAAGCCTCAGGCAAACGATGCCACTGAGGAGTATAAGGTGAAGTTCAAGCAAGACATGATACATAATCTAAAATAAAATTTCATCCCTATATCCAGAGGGCACTGTCTTCCCCAAAACATAGTTTTTGTCAGATTTTCAATGTCATCAGGAGCAGCAACTGCACCTGCTACAATTTTTACATTCGTAAATAAGCAAACAAGAAAAATTAGTCTAAAGTTTTTGAGTTCCTGTCCTATTTCCTGCATATTTTTTTTTTTTTAATTCTGACCTCAGTTAGAATTAAAAGGATGGAAGAAGGTTTGATCTTTTTGGTCGTGTCTGGCATAAACTTACATCTCCACTTGGGGCTAAATACTGAGCACTGAAAGTGAGAGGAGGGCGAGATCAGTCTTGATAGAAGACTGAGGTAAATCTTGAAAAATTTCCCTCGTGTGAGTCAGTTCTCAGCCTCTGTTAACCTGGTAGCCAATATCTGAACAACACCCTGGACAGCAGTTTGGGGAAGGATTTTCAGGTCCATTAAAAATGACCATTTACTTATTTTACACTTTTTTCTTTTTTTAGCAGCTGTGTTTCCAGTCTTTCATCGAGATCCTGGGTGTTTATGTGATGAACCTACTTCTATTTTAATTCTATTTTCTCAAACCCCTGTGATTTTCACACACATAAGATAATCACTTTTACTGAAAATCAAGGGAAAGCTCTTTTTGCTAGAATCCAAGATAAATGAGATCTTCCAGGGAAATGTTAAAGGTCGGCTATTACAAAGTACTAAGCAAAGCAGCATATTATTTCCCAGCCTTTATTTCAGAAGTGACTGAATTATTTTGATTAGTTTTCTCTAGTAAGGTACAGTCTTGAAATGTCATGTTAAAGGGCTTGACATAAACTGGAAGGTAAAGAAAAAGACCTGTAAACTAGGATCTGTAAGTCCAAGCTTGTATGTTAGGCAACTTTTATTTTGAAACTTTTTGCATTGTTATTCAAATATGAATAAATTTTTGGACACGAGCCCTTTTCTGGTGTCTTCTAGTTCTTTTTTTTCCTTTTTACTTGAACCAGTGTTTGAACCAGCCTAGGGAAATAAAAATCTTTTTGCTCTCTGTCTTAAGTAAAGAAATCAGAATCCTGTAATGTTCATGCGATGATGTAAGGATACTTGACTTGGCGAAGAAATCTTTTCAGAAGGGATTTTAAAAAAAATTTAAGTGAATGTAGCAGCAGAAGTTAGGAGACAATACTAATGTACTTCAGACCTGCCATACCATGAAGGAAAACATTGCAAGAATCTGAAGGGCTGGGTGTTTTCTCATTTCAGATTGTGCCTGAGATTATTGCAGCCCTTTGCTCTTTGCTAATGGATGAAGTTGGATACCAACTCAGAAAGACTGACTACTAACAGCTCTCCAGCAGGAAAAGAGGAGCCTCTTGGCTCATCCTTTTCTCAGTTTCCTAATAGGAAGAAGCAAGAAAATAGAAAAGCATCAATATGTGAAACTGGTACATTTTCCCTTTTTTTTTTTCCTTTCTGTGCTACTGTTCTAGGTACCCAGAGGGCATCTTGAATCTGAGTTTTACTTTCATTCCTGTCCGCTGCCACCACCACCCGCCTCCAAAGAAAAAGAATATCTTTCAGACACTTACCTGAAATTAAAATTATCAGAGAACTGATACCATGTACATGACCATGTACTTTGACAAGTACAGAATGCTTGTAAAATTAAATCACTGTACTAATTAAAGGTGATTTACAGACATGCAGCTGATACTGTAGTTTTGAAGACTAGCATACACTTCAAGCTCTTATCTCCCAGAAATGTTGTTCTGTTGTGTATTTTTACTGAATTTTTTCTTTTTGGCATGTTATATTTTTTCACACTCTATGCAGAAGGTGATGTGTTCATGACCTTGTTTGTTGCTGTTATTTGTGTAAACATTTGGTTATCTACAAGCATCAGAACTACTGAAGTATATTGCAAAATAAGGATCTATTTCTTACTATAATTGGTTGCAATCTGTTAAGCTATTTTTTTTTATATTCTTTGCTTCAGAGTCCTAATTTACTGGTCAACTTTATTTCTTCTGTTCCCTCCCTGACATTTTCAGCTGAGTAGTACTCTACTGTGTGTATCTTTTGTTTGTTTAGTCCACATTGGGCTCAGGTGGTAAGTGACAATTTTTGTGTCTGAAATCTAGGACTGGGATTTGAGAGGTGGATTGCCACCTCCATGTCAGTGCTGATTCTCACCTGAGGCTTGTCCTCATCTTCACAGCTGTTACTGTCCTGAATCCAGAAATTCTGCCTTCTGCTAATAATTGCATTCTGGCAAATCCAAAACTCCCTGAAAGTGCTGTGATTTAAAATGCGGTAATCCTAGTCTGTCATCTGGGCATTTATGTCATTAAATCATGCAGGTATATGACTTTTTCAGCCCCATGCCACTTAGCCTGAACATGTGGCAACAAAACTTCTTGTAACCTTTCAGGATTTGCACAGATTGAAAGCAAGAAATACTACCCAGACTGAAATTTATAGGAAGGAAAGAAATTTAATTCCACTTGGAGCTCCAAATTATGGTTTAAGGGGCATAAAAGTAAAGCGTTTTCTTCTGTCTGAAGTAGGGATTTGAAACTCCTTGAATAGTCCAGAAATAGACTATTAATGGACAATAATTTGAACCATTGGCACCATAAATAGCCAGGGGCTTCTAGGGGCTGAGGAACCCCACACAATGTGATGAGCAGAGAACTTTGCCTGTTGGGGCTGTTGAGAATGAGACGGGGCTTGACAGGAGTGGTCAGGAGCTGAGACAGGTGTCAATACAGTCTTGACTGTAAAATGTAGGGCCTGAAAAAAAGATTTAGATTCAGACTCATGTGGGGACAAATCAAAGCTGAATCTGATTAATTGAATCCCAGCTCAAATTTCCCTGACTAAAAGGAGCAGGGAAGGGTATGTCTTGGGGCTAACCATACTGAAAGTGTTGGCTTGTTAAGTCTACGATACATATGCATATGAGTAGATAATTACTTGACGTGTGGTCATTCAGTTTTGCAATTTCTGCAGACAAAGCTGCTGATACCTTGATAAGGACCAAAAAAAAAAAAAAAAACCCCAAAAAACCCCAACCAAAAAAGCACAAGCCCCCTGAAGTCAGTAGAAGTTAGTCAACTGGAATTACTGAGGAGAGACGACGTTCAATGACAGTAAGGAACTGAGATACTGACTTTTTATATTTTTCTCCCTTCTCATCTTTTTTCCTCTTATATCTTTCTCATGCTTCTCCATCACCACCTTGCACTTCAATGATGGCAGTGTGGTGTCATTTTCATTATCTTTTGTAGTTCCATTCTCATGCTCAAGTCCTTCCCTTTATTTCTGTTGCTCCAGGGAATTTCAAAATTACCACAAAAAAAATTAGAATCTAGCTGTTTCACTTGTGGTGGCACTAGAAGCTGTTAATAAAAAAGAATGGGAAGAAAACCTCTAATCTCTTTTACTCCTATGCAGAGTGAGAAGGTATGTTTGAAAATACAATGTGAAACAATATTCTGATTCCTCAAAATAAACATGATTACTAGAACAAATATCTACATTTCCCTCAAAAGACTCAACGAGAATTCTATAAAAGTATGGGGTTTTCAGATTTTTTTCATTTTGGGATGATAGATCTAAACACATGAACTCTTAGAAAAAAAGCAAGCACCTTTGTGGGAAAATAAGTTGCAGAGCTAAAATGGAGTGGTTTGGGGTTCAAAAAACCACTTCTACAAACTCAGAGATAAATGGTGTATTTCTGTTGTCTCTATAGTAAAGGAGAGTTCTCTGAGGGTTTTAAAAAATGCAAGTGACTCATTTTCCTCCTTGGTTGTTACAGCTTTAAGTGAATGTGGTACCAGCAGTCAGCCTTGTGCCTGGGAGCACTGGGAATACAATTCAGGTTGTATTCCACAATTATCCAATTCTATGCCTCCATGAGTCTAGGATTCTATTACGCCATTACTCCACAATTTAATGATTCCATTATTCCATAATTCTTTTATTCTATGCCTCTGTTAACCTACCACACTATGCTTTCCTGATTCTGTGATTAAATGATTCAATTATTCGATCATTCTGTGATTGTATGTTTCTTTTTGTCCGTGATGCATTAATTCTGTGACTCTGTGATTCCCTGATTCTATGATTTATTACTGAATTATTCCGTTTATCTGAGTGCAGGCTTCCATGCTTCTGTGTTGCAATTTTTCTATGATTTCCTCATTCTTTGATTCCATTACTCTTCCATGCAATGATTCTGTGACTCCACAATTCTGTGATAGGATGATTGTATGACTTCATGGTTCTGTGGTTGTCTGATTATGTGGTGCATGATTCCACGTTTCTTTGATACTATGGTTCCATGACTCCATGAAGCTGTGATGCACTGATTCTGTGATTCTGTGAATCAATGATTACAGAGAAATTCCATGATTCCATGGCTCTATGATGCATCCATTGTATGATTCTGTGAATCCATGTCTATATGTTGCAGTGAGTCCATGACTCTATGACCCTATAATTCCTAGATTCTATGATTCCTTGCATCTACAATTCCATGATTCCATATATTGATATCAATGATTCCATGTTTTTATGACTCTACAATTCCCTGATTCTGTATTTGATTGTTCTCTGATTTCGTGGTTGTGTGACTCCATGACTCTGTGATGCAATTGTAAAGTTCCCATGATTCTTTAATTCCATTACTCTGTGATGCAATGATTCTTGGATTCCTTGACTCATTGATACAAATGTTCCATGATTCTATGATTACATGAATATGTGTCTCAGTGATTCCATGAATTTATGATTCTTTGATTATATGATTCCATAATTCTTTAATACCTTGATTCTATGATGGCTTGATTTTATGATTTCATGTTTCTGTGACTCATGATTCCCTGAGTCTATGATTGCAAGATTCTCTGATTCCATGATTTTGTAATTAATTCTGTGCAGTTTCAACACTTGGTTTGCCTGATAAATCCTACATTTTTAAAAAATCAAAACCTGTGTTTTTCACAAATCTTTTCCCTCACAACATTAAAAAGTTTTTCTGAAAAGAGAAATGTTGCTAGAAAGAATGTATGGGTTTTTCTTTTTTTTTTCCATGTGAAATCTGCTTCTAAGCTGCTGCTGATTCTGAGAAACTCTTAAAAATGAAGACAGCTAGTGTAACTCCCAGTAACATGCAGGGGAAATTTAAGTTCAAGCAAAGTTGAGAAATAGTGCTAGGTCACTTTGATGGCTACATCCTAAAAGGTGATATCCAGTTTTGAAACATATATATGCCACTTTGATGCTGTAATACTGGGAAGATAGGGGTTACAGAGGAATAATTTCTTCAGCATCTGGCAGTTTCTTCCAGAGGTTGGGAGTCAAGGTGTAAGCATGGTGGAGGTTTAACATGAATGTGAAAACTCCACGGTCAGAAAAGAGAGTCCAAAATGTCTTGTGGAAACACTGACACTCTGTAGGGAACCCAAAGGTGGTGAATGAACAGCCTTGGAAAACTCAGCTCTGGAAGTGGAGGAAGCAGGAACTATTAAGAACAAGGGCTAAAAATAAAAATGATTTTTATCTTGTTCCCATTTTTAACATAAAAATAGTCTCCTAAAGCACATGGTCTGCCTGGGTAGAGTCCTAAAGGGTCAGATAAGGCTGTACAGAATGGACCCCTCTGAATCAGAAAAAGTCACAATAGCTCATTAAAAATGCAACATCTTGTGAACTAAATAATGACAGATTTCTTGTTGGTAAATTGTGTTCATCCTTAAAGGATATCAACCAAGCAGGACACACTGAAATGTTGCAAAACTTAGGTTGAAGACTTTAAAAAAAAAAGTCCATCTCTTGAATATAGGTGGCCTTTAGACCTGTGTAAAAGTTGATCTGAAGATACCATGTTTACTCATGTAGAGTGTACACATGCATTTTTAATAAAACAGAGGTACTCACTTTTGCAACAGGTGAGGATAACACTGACAGTGTACAAATGTGGGTGTTAAACATCTGTAAGTGACTGGGCTGAAGGCTTTTCTCATCTATTATTTGAAAAAAAATCAGTTACAGTTATTTTATTATATATTTGAAATACATTTTTTTCCTTAATAATTTTCACATTTCAAATGGTTTATGGAAAATGGCATCACACTGGTCATAAAGATTCCATACACAAGATCCTTCAGAGTGCTTTTGTAACTTACAGAAACCATATTTACTTGTGGAAATGTATGATATTTAAGAAATCCATTAATATTTGGCATGTTATAATGAATTCTAGAGTGTATTACTGTTCTAAAGGAAGTTCAAGGTGTTTAAGGCTACATTTGACACCATCTCATGCCATAATAACACAGTGCTCCAATCTGATGTCCTTGGTGTTATGTCCCCTGTAAGCGGTGACCTGAATCTGACTTCAAACCTTAGCTCTGCTCTGCCAGCTTCTCTTCTGATTTTTCCTCTGGATTATTTCTTCCATAATTTTATGTATTTTACTGTATTTTGTTTTTCCAGTATGGAATGGTTTTCTCCCTGTTTTATCAGGTTGCTCTCATGCACGTTTACATTCTGTTTGAAAAGCTGCTTGGGACTGGAAAAAATTAAAATCAATTAAAAAAAATTTAAAAAGACAATTCATTAGACCAGTCTCTCCTTTACTGGCCAAAAAAAGCAGGAGGAAAGTGGTAAGTCCAATAATGCCATCATAAAACTGGTTCAAGAGCCTATTTCAGCTTCCACTGACTTCAGTAGGAATGGAAGAGGAAACTCAGTCCCTGTTTACTGCTTCCTGTTGGGTTCCTTCAGCCATTCAGACACTGATAACATTAGGTCAGAGACAACATTTTTGTGAGATGTGCTTTGTCACACAGAGGAAAAAAGAACATCTTCATAATATTAGAGAGTCACAGCTAGTAAAAGCCAATTTTGTCCATTAATAACTGTGAACAAGTGAAGATAAATGAGGTGTAATGCATAGCTTTGAAGCATAAAAAATTGTTGTAATGCTCACATTTAATTATAATTTATCTGCATTCATTTCTCTTTAGATACCTGACAAGACACTGTTTCATTTTCCTAACACTTGCTACAATAGTTAGCTTTTTATTTCCTGCAATAATTTCATCACTGCACTTCAAAAGCACATCTATTCCTCTCGGACCCAAGACAAATGTGTTTGTTGACTTTCAAGCTGTTAAAATTAGCCATAGCAGTGGATTAATATTCATTTGGAGCTGTGACTCCTTTCATCTATCTGAGTCTAGGCAGGCACAGCCTAATGTATCGTCTGACTTTTATGTAAATAAATATGCCTCCCGCCTGCAGAGTTTGATGGCAGCTGCAGCCCTTCCTGAACTTTGTGGAGTTCTCCTAAAGCAGCAGCATCCTTCCCCTCCTGTCCTCTGATTGCATAAATAGCTTTTCTTACAGTATTTATCAGGAGCTTTGTTCAGCCCAGGCTGGGTTCAAGTCTCCAGCACTTTCACATTACATCTCAGAGAGGCTCCCAGAAATACTTCAAAAGCTGTGGTTTGCTAAAAGGTTGTGGGTTTGTTTTTCCTCCTCACCTTTTCCCATCTCTGATGCTGGCCTATAAGTCTTTCAAAAGGCAATTTTTCTTTTTGCTGTTTTATCCTGTGTATCTCTAGTTCTGTAATTTTCCTGCCATTTACCTCCCCTTCATGGCTCTGTCACTTTCATCCTTCATACATAAATAAGAAGGAATTGGTTGGAAAGGACTATTACTCAGAGTTTTCCCTGAAGATGTGGTGATGGAGTTAATGTAAAGTAACATTAATTTCAAACTTTTGAGATCCACTGGGAATAGGAAAGTTTTTCCTGTAGAATTGCTGCAACAAACAACCTCAAAAGAAGTGTGAAATTGCACTGGATCGTCCTTTTATTGTTGTTTTCTCAGGACCTAGTATTTAAATTTAAATGCTGATGTGGCTTTGTTCAGTAATGATGTTCCTTAAAATTCATGTATTCAAAATGTGTATTTTAAAGTAACATCTCCTTGTGTATTAACTTGAGCAGAAATATTTCTTCACAATGTTGCTCCTTATATTTATTTTCTTTCACTATGGATCTGAAACTGATAATGCTTTACCGATATTTGTTCAGAAATATTGTTATTGTCTGATCTTCCAGTCTGATGGTGGTTTAAAGAATGAAAAACCTAGGAAAGCTTTTGAACATTGGAGAGCTGGTTTAGGAAAGTGCCAGTTTATATCAGCTGGTAACCTGGCCCTTAAAATTTTCCCCCTGCACCTCTATGATGGCTTCTGGTTACAACAAGCATTTGCGCAGATAACATTGTCTTTATTCTGACATATTTAGGTTTCTGCTTTCATGGATTTGCTAATCTGTACCACTTAGCACTCAACACACTGAATTCAGTGATAAAATTCCCAAACTTGGTACCCGTGTTGGAACCCCAGCCAACCCCAAGTCCCAGGCATCTGCTCACTCACTTCTCCACCAGAGGGACTGGGAGAGAACTGGAAGGGTAAAAGCTGGAGAATCCGTGGATTGAGATAAGGACAGTTTAACAGGGAAAGCAAAAGCCTGTGCACTAGCAAAAAAACCCCAAGGAATCAATTTCCTCTTTCCCATGGACAAGCAGGTGTTCAGCACCTGCAGCAGAGCAGGGTCACATCCTGCAGAACAATGACTTGGAAGACAAAAACCGTAATTCCAAACATCCCCTTCGTCCTTCTCCCCCCACTTTCCATACTGAGAATGATGTCACATGGCCTGAAACATCCCTTGGGTCACTTTGGGTCACCTGTCCTGGCTGTGTCCCCTCCAAACTTCCCAGGCACCCCCAGCCCCCTCCCCAGCATTGCGGTGTTGGAAACAACCAAATTTTTTAATAATTTCAGTTAATGGTTTTAATTAACTCCTAAATTAGTTGTTTTAATGACTCATAACCAATATATATATATTAATTATAAGTTGTGTGTTATTATTATATTACTTTTAGCCAGCATTTATCAAAGTTGTCATGAGCTACTTTTGTGGGAGCACAGCTTGGGAAAATTACTGAAACCTTAAGTTTTGATAAACTAACTCTAATATGCTTCAATGAACAAAACCTGGGAGAGAGGGAGAGAGAGAGAGAGACAGGGACAGAGATGTATTGTTGAGGTTGAAAATCTGGAATGCAGAATTTGTGGGCCACAAAGGCATTTTGCACAAACTAGAAGTTAAAGAAGAGACTGAAAAAGACTCAGGATATGCATTAGAAAACTCCAACCAGAGGAAAAAGGTGCTAAAAATACTAAAAATATGGAGTAAATAGCACGAGAAGTGAGAAATCAACAACTGATAGAGGAGAGAATACTGATTAATGAGAGAGGATTCTGTAATGTAGAACCACCGAACATTAGTCCATTTTATTGAGGAAAATGTATAAATGCATGACAAAGTTTTGTGTCTGTGTCTGTGTCTGTCTGTGTCTGTGTCTGTGTCTGTGTCTGTGTGGAGGCCAGAATGCTGTCAGCCACACACACAAGCCCTGGCCAGGAACAAAGGAGTGCCTGACTTGCTGACACTAAAAAGGCAGTGTCAAAGGGACTTGTTCAACCCAGTGATTTTGGAGGATTTGGTAACACCAGACAGAGGAGCAGAAAAGGCTTTGGCTCTGTCCAGTCCCTGCTCAGCAGCAATAAAAACATTTCTAAATTATCAACCCTGCTGAACACAACCAATTTGTGTTCAGCACGAATCCAAAACAGAGCCCCATACCAGCCACTAGGAAGAAAGCTAACTCCACCTCAGGCAAAACCAGCAGAGTTCCTAATTCAGTGTTTAATTTTGGTCAGTTTATGGGAAATTCAGAATTCTGTGGACAGGATTTGTGGTAAGCTATTAAAAGTAGATTTTTTACTAACCATCATGGAAATAACTGGAAGAACTGAAAAGGGGCAGTGTGAAAACTTATTGTTTCAAACATCCTGGTAAGTAGAAAAATTCTTACTATAGTAATAATAATAAAAAAATAATAATGTTAATAGTGATAATGGTTAAAAAATAAAATTTTAAAAAGTTCATTATAGGTCAGTAAGGTCTTCACAAAAATCTCTGTTTCTCAAACTTTCCCCAAACAGGAGTGGGGTTTTGTAGTAGCAAAATCATGAAGTTTATACCAGCAGGAGTACCACACTGATACCCCCAAAAATCTGAAAAAACCTAGGATAGCTCCCAGTCAATCTAATTTTTAAAAAATTGCTAGCTAATGGAGGGGGAGAAAAAAACCCACACTGCTTTAAACTGTTGACTTGTGAATAAATTTTCTTTACACAGAATTTTTTTGTAGCATAACCTGACTTCAGTATATCAGGTCCAATGCTTTCCAATGAGTGTAATTCCTCTAGAAACACCAAACTCCTAATTTTGCAATAGACAACATAGCTGAGTTTTTTATAATAGATCAGAAAAAAAAATATGAAGGGCTGGTAAGTGACAGACAAAATCAAAGATTAGTAAAGGCTGGTAGCAGGAAAAGTGAGGAACAGAATAAGCTATGGAAAAAGAGAGAAAATGGATATAAAAAAGGCAATCTCCTCCCCTACTCCCTCAAATGCATGTGCTTTTCAGTGTTTTGGCATTTCTGTGCTTGCCCAGAGATAGCCTTTTCACCTTTGGTTGGTTTAGTACCTTCTGTATTGCTACTCAATATCAAAATCTATGATGTGGAGGCCCCTTTTTCTGTCTCACTTGAAAGGCCTTAATGGGATCTGTCTGCATTGTTTTATAGAGAAAATGGTGAATGATGGGGAGGAGGAAGAATTTATTCCTTCCCCCTCCATCAGGTCCAGTGGAACACGGTTTGGAACTATTTCAGGAATGTATTCACTGCAAAGGAAGAGAGCAGATAACAATTTTTCAGTTCCCTTTCCAAGTGCAGGAGGAAAATACTGCCACCTTCACAGAAATTTTGAGCCCTGACTTGAGGAACAGAGGGTTCAGACACAATTATCTTCCTGTCATTAGGTTATTGAAACCATAACTCTTGCTCCCAGGATTCTGCAGAGCACCAGGCTCTGAGTATCTATAACAGACTGGGGATGGAAAAAAAAAAAAAAAAAAAAAAAAAAAAAAAAAAAAAAGGCCAAACCAAAAAAACCCCAAAGCCTGGTAAAGTTTCTAATTCAATTGTAAAGGGCAAAGAGGGACTATAGGGAGTAGGAGCTTGTGAGATGGATTTTAACACCTTCCTCTGAGAGAGGGCATTTCAGGCTTTAATTTCAAAGAGTGATTATGTACATGGCTTAGCGTTTAGCATCGGACATGCAATGCAGAGATGGCCTTCAAGAAGAGGAAATGAATGCTCTTCGTTCTTTAGGTATACAGCCATTCTCATCCTCCTCCTCCTCCTTAAAAAGAATTCTGGGATGTAAGCCTGAAAAGCAGGGACAGGTTTCCCTGCAGAAGTTGAAAAAAATACCTACAAATCCCCAGTGCAGAAAATAAAATCTGTTTCTGCATATGGCTGAGGCAGCAGCCATATTAACATGTCACCATCAGTATTATTCCAAGACATCCAACTCTTGCACACTAAGCTAAGTAACCACCTGAAGTCCATTTCAAGCACTGACATTCTTTATTTCCTCAAAGCAAAGTGTTGCCCTGCTTGTCAGTAATTTCATCAGAAAAGTGCAAATCAATCAGTGATATCTGCTTCATCACTTATTGTTGGGGAGATATTTAGTTCAATGCTGAGACAGGCCAAACATATTTTTTTTTAATCCAGTGACCACTTTTGACATCCCCTCAATGCACAGGAGCCTGTGCTCCATGAGCATCTGGTTTCCTGCCACGGCAGCAGAAAGGGGTTTTAGTATCAGCTGAGTGACCATAAAAATAAAAATGTGTTGCTGTTCTCTGTGGCACACTTGCTCATGAAGTTTTCTTCCAAAGTCAAGGCCAAAAAAGAAAAGTGAAGAATTGGGCATAGGAAGATGTTTAAATTATTTCCTGCTATTCATGTAGCACAGTCAAATTTAAGAAAAGGTGTGTGTGTTTCTATATATATTGTTACTTTAGGAGCAGAATCAGAAGTGAAGTTGGTCTCTAAGAACACTCAAATAAGTCAGCACAGAAAACACATACAGAAAAATAGAATAGAAAGTACAAAGAGATTACGCAGAAGGGGGGGAAAGTGCTAAGATTTGAGAAGTAAATAAACTGGCACAGACTGAGAAAAACAGTAGAACAAAAGTAACCACAGAAACATTAAAAATAAAGGGAAGAACACCAAGGAAATCACTTCATAGGGATCAGAAAATATCATAAGCTAGTCACAAACATACAGACGTACACAGACAGAAGGGGGAAAGCACAGAAAATGACAGCCCAATGTACAAAATAGAAAGATCAAAAGAGATTAAAAGAAAAAATGGTTTGCTGAAGATAAGGATGAGGCAACCTGACCAAAGTAAAAAATGACAAAAAAAAGCCAAGATAAGGAAAAGTCAGCACAGAAAAAAACCATAAGAAATGGAGTGCTGGAGAACACTACACAAACTAGTAATCAGTGTGAAAGGAGGTTTTAAGGAAAAAAACAACCAACAAAACAATAAAAAGAAATTGCAGTATACAAAAAGACAAAATAGTGTGTCCAAACTGTGTGCCTAGGCTTCAGGGAAAACTTCAAGAGTTAGATCTAAAGGTGCCCCTGAGTGAGTTAAGAAGTGCCTCATTGTAATTTATCCACAAGGAGCTTTAGATGCCTGTGATACCTATTTGCACTATACCTCAATGAGGATGACAACAAAGTCAAGAGGCACAGGCTAAAGAAAGACTGTGGGAGTCTATTAATCTGGCTAATTCTAAACAAAACTCATTAACAGGAACATACGTTTGAAGTTCAGATACCCAATTTTTCCAGAGTTACCTCTTCAGCTTGTCTTTTTTGTGGTAGCAGCTTTAGAATTTGCAGCAGGAGAATCCTTACAGAGTCATGGCCCATCCAAGTGCAAGCTGGGGGCATGTAGCAAAGGGTCTTGGTCTTTTTCCAAAGGAAAAAAAATTCTCTACTAAACAGAAATTTCCTCCTTCCACCCAGTTCTGGAAAAACCCTGTGTCCCTCTGTTCCCAGTCAAGAGCTCCCACATGCAGCAGACTGGGGCCAGTGGGGTCAGCCTTACCCTGACTTTTCATCTCTCAAATTAATTCCATGAGAAGGATGTGATCTCTGAAAAGGAGGCTGCAAGACCTTCAATTCTGCTGGCATAAAAGAAGCCTCAGGACAGATGGTCCTTAAGGTGGTAGTGGCTTTCATGTTGGAGTGCTAGCCTGTATGTGCTTGCTGTTTTAGAAAACACAGTTTGTACAATTTTGTACACATTTTGCATTATTGTTTTTGCAGCTTTATACTAAATAATTGCTTTTTCATGACCTCGTGCCTGAATATTGTTATTAGAATGGAGATCTAAAAAATTAAAATGAAATATAGGATCCATTTCAATTTTCTTGGATTTTTTATTCCTTGAAGAAAGAGTTGTAAATGAAGGTTTAAATCCTATTTCTAAGTTAATTTTTAGCAATTAGAACCTAGAACTGTCACATTTTTTCACTTAGTAAGAGTTTCATGTAAGAAACCTTACAGTCTGATAAGAAAAAGTTTTTCTCTTCAGCTTTCAGATTTCTACAGTCTGCTGTCTTTACAGTTATACCCTTCTAAAACAAAAACAAAACAAAAAAAGAAAGAAAAAAAGATAAAAAATAGAAAAAGGAAAAGAGAAAAAGGAAAAGTAATGGATTTTATTGCAGATTTATAAGGTAAACAATCTATATTTAAAGAGCACAGTTCTGTTTCTCTTTTTCTTTTAAAGATCATAGATGTGCTGCTTTCTATTTTCAGGACTGCATTATCTTGTATTCAGAAAGAAGACTTTAAGAGCCCTAAACGTTACAGAAATCTTTTAAAAACACTTCGTTTATATTCTGACATCTTTCTCTCTTGAAGTTTAGAGGGTAGATTGTACCTTAACTTCACAGCTGTCTGGACAGAACCAATCTCTCATGAAAGGTAACAGAAGTCTTTCTTTTGGCTTTACTTGAGGCTCATAGAATCACAAAGAATCAGCCACAGAGATGAAAAACTGTTGCTGAAAGAGGCTGCAAAAATGTATAAATTCAGAGCTGTCCAATCACAGTGACAAAAATTAGGTTACCTCAGCCTAAAGCATCTGATGCTGTGCTCTGCCTTTCTCTTGCACTCCTCCCTTTGACTACAGAATATCCTGGATATGTAAATGCTTGGCAAAAGATAATATTTACAGCTTTCTAAAGCTTTGCAACTGTGACATACTTTTTAATTAAACAGTAACAATTGCAGCCTGTGGCATTTTCTGAGATTAATGAGTGGCTGGAAAACATCATGGCCTAAAGCAAATTAGCCCATCATTAATTAATCATAAAAAAACGTTGCTCTTGGCTTTGGTTGTAATCTATTTGGATGCAGAATCAAATGAAAAGAATTCGTTTTCTTTTCTGTAGTGCTGTCTCTTTTACACAAACTGCTGGGAGTTTCAATTAACTCTCTCACTCAATATTGTAATGCACTGTGAACTTCCTCAACTTTGTACATGGTGAACCTTTTTCAGCAAACAGAACACTTCTGAATCCTTTTCCCACTGTAAGAGATGCATTCTCACTGGGAGAGAGTTTTCCTAGAATCCAGACAAAATCAGAGTTGTTTTCTTTTTTTTTCTCTACCTCTCTGCCTTCACCAAAGTTGTTTTCCCCAGTGTTTTCTATGCCTGTGCATAATTCAAAAATTCCAAAATTTTGCTGGCCTTGTTAAACTGTTTTAAAGGTTTCTAAATAAAACCAAATTAAGTTGCCCTTGCCTCCAAAATCATGGTGATTTTAGGAAAAGCCTTAAAAAAATCTGAAAATATTAGGAACACAAATGGACACTATTGATCCAACATAGGCTTCTAGATTTTTTTTCCATTTCTGATTTTGTCTCACCTTGTGCTGTCAGATAAGAAAAAACCCCACTGAAATATCTCAGAAGTGTAGGTGAAACTTGACTGCAGCTGTCCTGGGCTAGAAGAACACAGACAGAGAAAATAAAATCACAGAACAGTCCAGTTTGGAAAGAATATTGACAGATCACCTGATCCACCATTTCACAGGAAAGGCAGCCCAGATGGGATTTTCTAGCACCCTTTCCAACCTCATCTTTAAACCTTCCATCAACAGGGACTTGATTATGTGATTTTGTCTTTTGGACGCTACAAGATTTATGATCCTACTCAAAAAGACATATTTCTAACTTTTTTTAATGACCACTTGGCACTATGCAGATGCTCTATTAGAATATGGCTGTACTTAAGGCTTTTGTAAAAAAAAAAAAAAAGGAAAAAACTTAAAGTAATTCAGATCATAACACTAAAAGTCAGAAATGTCTGAGGACAAATGCAGAGAAATAACAAATCTGGGATGCTTATGGAGAAGCAGCAAAAGAACATTCAAAGAAAGCTCTGAAGTGAGATAAGTCAGGTACCAAAGCAAGTTAAGTAAGATCAAATCAGGTTTTTAAAGATGATGATGATGATGATGATTGTTATTGATCACAAATTTGACCCACAACTCTTCATTTCCTGTATTCAGGGAATGAGGTTGTGTCCAGGTTGGAAATGAAAGCAGAGTAGGACACAATGTTGATGAAACAGAAAGTTCCCTTGTTCCAAAGACAACAAAAACCCCAAAAACAAATACTCAGAAGTATAGGTGAAAAAAGACAACTCTCATAGGTCTGTTTATGTGTACAACAACAAACTTTTTGAGCCAGCAGCCACCAGCAGTGTCATAATGCCTTTTTGTATGATAAGTCCTACAGTTAAGGGTGAGAGAGTTAATTTCTTCATAACAAATGTGGCCTTTCTATTGATCCCTTTCATGCCTTCCCATCCATCCTGCAGCAAAACAGTTGATTGGCCTCAGTTCTGAAAGCACTTCTCATCATCAACATTTTCTCTTTATCTTCAGAGCCCTGGTGAGGAGGCTTATTGAAACAGTGTGATTACTCACAGTGCATAAAGCAAAATATATTCTCAAGTCTTTGAAGGAACATGCACCCTGAATTCACTGATTTAACAACAACAGTGACATGCATGATAAAAATTATAAAGGGGCCTCTGTACTTGGAATGATTAAGCAGACTGGGACTCTTCAGTTTAAAAAAATAAATGAATAAGAGGTCTGGTAGACATGTTTGAAAGCGTGAGCAACGTGGAGAAGATATTACTTGTTCACTCTTTCTTCTAATAAAAGAACTAAAGGGCATAAGAGCTATCAGCAAGCAGCTTCAAACATATAATTTTTATGTAATTTAATCAGCAGTACTTGTTGCAGAGTGTTACAAACAGCAGTGGCCTAGTTGTGTTCAAGGTTAGAACAGGAGAATTAACAGATAAAAATTCTATGAAAGAATATTAAATGCATTAAATTTCCTTGGGCTTAGGAAGACCCCAGGATACAAATTCTGAGGGCTTGGGAGGTCTTAGGCAAAAAAAAAATTGCTGTGGTACATTAGATTTATATTATTATTTATTATTCAAGTCATCTGCTTGTGGTCACTTGGAGCTGGTCTGGTGGATTAGGGAGGACCTTTGTTCTGCCTCATTGCTGTGTTCTTATTCTCCCAGTTATGTCTTTACTGCTCTGTCTGTAGCTGTAGAAGCCTACTGTTTGTATAATCACAGAGTTATTTCCATAAACCATCTGAATAACTGAAATTTATACAGACTGAATTTTTACTCACGAATGTGAACATCCATCATGCTGTAAAAGTGAGCAGCTTTGCTGACCACGTGAAAGGTGTGCTTCTCTGTATGTTAATGCAGACAGAAACTAGTTATAAAGACTTAAGCCAGGTAAGCAAATAGAAAGAGATTCAATGAAGGCCAAAATCAAAGAGCCACTTACAATTTATATACCACAAGTGCTTTCAGAATGGAATTACTCTCTTTGTAATGCATTTTCCCCCCCTAATTTAAGATTCAAGCATGTTATGTTCATCTAGTGTGAGGTAAAATGACATTTCAGGTTTGTGCTATAATCATCTATAAAATCAACTGATCAAAAAAATCCCACTGTGTAATATATGAACATTGGGCCTCATTTATTAAAATTATCATAGGGAATTTTGCTAAGCACAATTAGGACCAACCTGTACCACTCCATGCTGCAGAGATTCCACTTTCCTTAAAGTATCCAAATCTTCATAGTCCATTTATCAAACTCTCAAGAGACACCTTTCCATTCTCTCCCACATCTCTCTGGAGTTTTATACTTTTGCAGGTACCCAAATGTCGCAGTAGAGACGGACACACGACACGCGAGTAGTCTAAGGACAAAGAAGAAGAAGAAGTGCTTTATTAGTCTATGCTAACATCTTTATACCCTTTTCTCCAGTTGCTGTAACATGCTACTATCGGCTGCGTGGAAAACAACACTAAAGCTATCTTCACAACAAGAACTTTCTCAGCACGTTAACAAGCCATACAAGCAGTCAACTACACACTATAAATCCTCCACCACATTCTTGGTGCTCCTCTGGAAGGCCATCTCTGAGTGTAAAACATCTTCCCTGGTTATCTTCTTGGCTGTCCCCCACTGTGGTTGCAGGTGTTCATACCATTGCTTTCCCACAGGGCTTTCTCACGGGTAAATTCTGATTGCTTTCAAGTCCATGTCCGAGAGGCTTTCAGGCCTGCTGTCAGCCTCATCCATCCCCACACCCAAAGATTTTTTTGTTTCTGTTTACAACATGCCTACAAAGCATTTGATAATTAACAGGCTGTGCCTGATGCATAGACAGTCAAGATTTATGATTCCTTAACAACTCCTTCTTAAGTATCTAGCAGCTTTTTAGTAGGAATCTTTATTATAAGCATATTAGGACTGGAATTAGAAGGTACTAGGCTTTTTTTTTTTTTTTATCTTTTTAATATCTCACCACATGCTATACCAGGCTAGGAAACCTTAGTTTCTCAAACTACTCAAATCTAGGGACTGCCCTGTGCTCTAGACCAGGAGAGGAGTTAATAATGAATTCATGCAAAAAAAGTGGGAATCATGTGTTTAATCCACTAAATGCTTGTTAAACTTACTCTATCTGGGGCAAAATATTTATGATTCAATGGAATTATACTTTGAAGAGAAACTTTTAATTTTCTTCTTCCCAGAAGCAGGCCTGCAGAAATGTGACCAAAATAAAAGCATCCCCAATACATCAACTTTGAACCTGCAGCTGAATGCCCTGTGGGAACTTGAAACTGCCACTGTCCAAGGGTCCCTCCTTGCCCTCATGGGATAAAGCAGAAATAAGAGCAGCATGGGTTTTCTACTGGAAAGCATGCCATTCATTATCCGTGGAACAATGCTTTCTGGTTGCAGGATCAGAATGTACAATAGCATTATTCATCATTTCCACCAGAACATTTGTATTGACTCCGCTACAGGGAGCCTGGATACTTTACCTCTGGCATTCCTGAGGAAAAAAAATAAAAATGTAATCTTACCTTGCAGTGTGCTCTAAAACAATGTGCTTCCAACAGGAGAGATCAGAAAATGTGACTTGTTTTTCTTCCTTTCCACTGTTACTCTCTGTCAGATGCTTGTTTTCTGTCTTCAATTGTGAAATATATTATTACTGTTTTTGGGTGACTGTTGACTTTAGCAGTAGAGAGATACATTCAGTCGGACAGCTTGTTGAACCAAAGGACAGAGAAAATTGCGTGCAAATCAGAATTTATACATTTTATTTCAGTTATGGGGATTTCCTATGGGTGTGAAAATATTTAGGAACCAACTGTACCTATCAGAGCATTTTCCTAAAATTTATGGCCAAAAATTTCGTATTGATTTATTATACAAAGTTATAAAGCAAATAATTTGATTCCTGTGACAGAAACCCAGATTTAAGTACCCCATCTTTGACAGCTGGAGTCAGATGTTTAACTGGTTACAGACCATGACTTCATTGTTGTTATAACAATTTGCCTCATCAGAAAATCTATCTCTTCTTTTGGTAACCTTGTGCAAAATATGCAGCTTATGCTTGATAAAGTGATATCCATAATATTTTGAGAAAAAATCAAAATCCATTTAATTTTTTTTAATGTTACTTTGTATTGTAATATGGTCCTTAAATGAATAGATGACAATAACGATGGTAAATCAATATTATTAAGCAATTGAAAGTGAGAATATTGGTTTGGTCCAGCTACTGCAGTGCCAGTGTAGTGATAAGAATCAAGTGTCCATCAAATATTGTTTTGAAAAACTATGGAGAATATTTAAAACTGGCATGGAGAAATAAAAATTGTAACTAAAATGAGTACTGAATAATATACTAATTATAGAATGCATACTAATTAGTAAAATACCTATGACTGTAGAGGGAAAGGAGGAAAAAGTATTAAGCTTTTTCTAAATTAGCTCAACATTTCAATTATTCTAAAATTATACGGTGTCCAATTTCCTTCACTTAAAACCTTCGTACAGCACTTTTTAAAGATTAAAAAAGGATTAGCAAAATGTGGGGGTAAAAACCTATCTAAAAAAAGTATGACAGTGCTGTTAGAAGCCCATATTTAATTAGAGAATTAACACACAGAGAGTCAGTATTCACTTTTTCATTAATTGTGTATAAATAGCAAAATGCTCACAGATCCGAGCTGACAGCTTATTGTTATATAGAACAGTATAGCTTATTGTTTCAATGCCTTTTTGTGCTTTTGAGGTATTGCACCTTCCTGGAAAAAAGTAATAAATCTGAATTCTTTTCTGTGGGCCCTTAGTGTAGTCTATTTTGTGGCTTTGAAAAATCTTGTTTTCACATGAGAAAAACTTGGTGGAATGGCAAGTGAAGCCTTCAATAGGAGCTTGTAAATGTAGAAAATGTGTGCAAAAATTTGTAGTGCAAGCAAGGCACTTCATCCAGTGCTGAGCAGAGTTTCAGCTCCTGTACATCTTATCAGACAAGTGGTTTTTTTACTGAGTGCTAATAATCACACAATGGATACTGTGGTTCTGATACCTAAGTGTTCTTCCAGTTTCTTGATATCCCATTTATCCTTTTCTGCTCAATCAACGGGATAACACAAACTGGGTCACTCTGGTGATTAATTACCATGTATGAGGCTCCTGGAGAATTCTCATGTAAGGAAGGAGTGCTGCCTGTCCTTACTTATCTATCAGGTGAGGATTCACATCATGAATGCACCACGCATGTGACACTTACAAATTATTCTGATCAGTCAACCACAATTTCTGATCTGTTGCTGTGGCATGTTGGCTCTGCTGGACATGGGGGAACCTTCCAGCAGCTTCTCACAGTCACCCCTGCAGCCCCTCAATAACAAAACCAAGCCACACAAACTCAGTGCAGTTGTATTGGTGATCTTTTTGTGTGTAATTTGATTACAGACCTGCAGGACCTTAAAAAAAACCAGTGTATCAAAATTCACTGTTGTATATGAGTCAGATGCTTTCTTACAGTAATGGATTTCTTTTCTGACTTACAGCAATGTTATTTCCTTAATCAAATTGTGAATAGTTCATTGAATTTGCTGTTAAATATTATATTTCATACCCTGTTTAGTCTTTGGGATTGCAGATATTTTTTTGACATTATTCAGAATGATTCAGTAAACAGCTGTAAATAATGTTACTTGCCCTGCAGTGTTTATGTTAGTAACAACTTCCTGCCTTTTCTCTGACATATGTGAGTGTTTCTCAGAAACAGAATGAATCCTTGACAGCGGGATGGTGGGGGAAGGAGATAAAATTTAGGGTCCCTTCTGGCCCTAACCAGTCTGTGAGTCTGTAACTCTTTCCCACCAAGATGGACTTTCTAAGCTGCTGATAGTTCCAATTTCCTATATTTTAAGAGCCTTTTTCTTGTTGATTTCTAAGGGAAAAATTCGTTAAACCCAAGGCTGGGCCCAGCTGAAACCTTACAAATTAGTAATCATGTATGCATGCCATATTTAAATTCAGTGCTACACTTACGAGGCAACCCATTCCAGTATGCAAATCTTGCACGTAATGCTTACTTTGATACATGAGCAATTTAAATTTGTCTTACTCTCTCAGATGTTAAGTTATGCAGAAAAATAGCAAAGCAGATTTCAGGATATGTCTCCACATTTTTTAATGAGGCTGATGACTTCCTTCAACACCAAAGCTCTGGTTTTGAAATTTATTATTTTTTTTATGAGCTTTGTAGATAAAGAAACAGAAAGAATCAGGTGGAAACAGCAGCTCTTAAAAAAAAAAAATTTGTATTTGCATTTGAAATGGGGATTCAAGCTCTAGGCCATTTGTCTTAACAAGAGTGTACGATTTTTACAAATGAAGTTTTCTAGAATTAATGCAGTTAAAATATGAGTTTCTTCCAGCAAATGGAAAGAAGACAATGAATCTATGTGTGATGTTATGAGATGAATAAATGCTTGGAAAATGAAAACAATTTCTGACTTGAATATGGATGAAAAATGTCTTGCAAATGACATGGTGAAATTTATCAGGTGCTTACATCATGTTTTCTTGATAGGCTCTGACCCTGAAGTTATACTAGGAAAGTCTTTTGCTGAAGAAAGTTGGAATAACATCCAAATAATTCTGAAACATGTTTTATGAGCATTCTGAGATGCTCATCTTGTAGCAAAAATGATTAAAGTGATTTACATATATATAGCTTTTACATTGAGAAAGGGCCTTCAGAATTTTATAAACTGAATGTGGAGACCAGTGCAACCAAAGTGGGAAGTCTTTTTCTCCGAAATATTTTATTGTAATACCACATTGCAATGTTATACTGTATTTTGGGCAGAATATTGTGATAACTTCAAAAAAATTCAGGAAGAAGTGGATGGACCAGGAGAATTAAGCTAAAACCTGAGCTCTTCAGAAACAGTGCTGCCCTTGGGAAATGTATAATTGTAAATATTAAACACCACCTCTGTGAAAGAGGGAACATTGGACCAACTGGGTAATTATGCTAGAGAGAACCACTCCTGGTGTTTGCAGGAGTATTTTTACCTTGACTTATTCTCTGACATATTTTAGAGCTGTCTGGAGACTTGTGTTTTAGAAGAAAGCTGTTACGTGCTCTTGCAAAGTCACAGCTCTTGAAAAAAGATGCGAACTGGAGTCCCTAAGTGTCCCCTCTTTTAGTGTGTCTCAGAGGTGATTACTTCTGTCACTGACTAACAGAATTATGCTGATTTTCATATACTTTCCTTTTTCTTTTTTCCTTTTTTTTAATCTTTACCCCTTTAGTATGTCACAAGCCACACGGCACTTGTTAATCACATGTAACATTCTTTTAGAGGAGCCTTCCTGAAATTTAAGAAAACTTGTCAGTGTGACTGCTGCCAGCTTTCATTATTCTTCAGTCGTTATTCTTCTTGATTTTCATCAAGCTTGTTAAGCACAGTTTCCCTTTATAAATTCACACCAGTTTTCTATTCTGTGTTTTTTTCACCTTCCCGTTACAGAGGTCTTAGCTACAAAAGCAGCACTTACATCCTTGAATTTCTGTTTAATTTGCTGTTTTTGCAACATATTAGGCCCTCTAGCTTGAAGTCCTTTTTTTCCTCTAGTTTTGTTATATTTCAGGACCCTGGGGAAGTTGAAAACAGGCAATGGTCCAGTAACACTGAGATCTGCACTAGAGCTGTTGCTGGGAACATTTCTGTATGCCTCTGTTTTTAGGATTATTGTGAAAATACTGCACATATTATTTACATTAATGTAACTTATTACTGAAAGAGATGAGAAGCATCTCTTGCAACCAATCAGATTACATTGGGACTTTCAAAGTTTTCCTAAATAAAAGAGTGTGAACCACAGTGTGTTCCCATACATCCCATGGTGCAGATTCCCAGATGATGGAGTCTCTTTAATGCAGGAAACCATTCCAAGGAGACCCAACACTGAAAACTTGGTAATGTTTTAAAAATAAAACCATAAATCTCCTTGATTTTGGTTTTGGTGTGCATTGAAATGCTGTATGTTGAGCTGTCTCCCCTTTCAGATAGTTGCTATTCTTAAATCGGTCTCTGTAACACAAAAGCTGTCTTGTGCCTTTGGGCAGGCAATTTATTTTGAAATCTGACAAGGCAGAAATAAAGTCAGTTTTAATTACTGTATCATGTGCTTCTGTCAGCTGACTTTTACAAGTCTGTTAATTATTATTTTTTAATTTGTATTTTTTTTATTCCTAAACGCAGGATTTAACTAATGAGGTTTTGAAATTTATGGTCTCCAGAGAAGTTTTAGGCTCAACATCCAAGGAAGTGTGTGTCAAGCCCTCATAGCCTCATACAAAACTTCAGTGTGGGCCCACAAGATAAATATAAAAGATGTTCTTATCATTATCTAGAAATACAGCTTCAGTTCTCTACCATTTATAGATTTTTCTGTCTGATTTAGATAAGTGATTAATTTCTTTGCTATTCCATCTTTCTTTCCTAAAATTAGGATAATATTCCATAGTTGAATGAGGTGTGTGGTTGGTGGCTCGAGCTACCCATGTGTAACAATGCCAGTGGTGGTATAAATAATGCAGAGAGAAGAATTTTAAGCTGATAAAATTATGAATTATGTGCAAGTTGTGAGGAGGCAATGTAGGTGTAGAGGGTGGGCTGGTGGTGTGGAAGAATCGAACTTTTCTTTCTATAAAATGGTTTGAACTTTCCTGTTAATGGAGCATAGGACATTTACCCTCTAATCCCAGTCTGTCCTGCTCTAATACAGGGATTCTGAAAGCTCAGCTCAGAAAATCTACCCTCCAAAGCTGTTTGTTCAATTGATGTGACTTGGCCCTGAGCAGGAAATTGTTACAGTTTATCAGAAAAGGAAGAGTAATGAAATGCTTGTGGGTGTGGTATGAATTATTCAATATTGGCTATATTCTACTACTGCTAAAATAGATTTGTAGGTGTAAAAACCCTATTGTTAGTAGATGGCTGACTTTAGGACTTATAAAGCTATTAAAGAAATCTTACTGAAACCTCAGGACACGTCTGTGTTACTCAAAGCAGCAGTGAGCTGCTCAACCTTGTGCAGGCGACACAGTGCTGTGGTATCTTCTGTTCAATGGTCTATTTCGAACACTTAACATAGCCTTGAGTGCTAAAAATCTTTTCTGAGTGGTAGGAAATAGTTACTGTCAGGCTCTGTCAGGGTTAGAATCAAGGTTTATCATGCGGGGAAGGGTTCTACCCTAGAGACTTTTCATGCAGTCATCACCATAGTAATTTTTTGACAACACAGGTCATGGATAATTACATTTTGAGCTAAATTCTATGCTGCTATGCATATTAAACTTTGTGGGTTAAACCTCCTGTCAACAAGGTGCTAGCTGCTTTCTGGGTAGAAGTTGGGCACACTTTGAAGGTGGGGTGTTCCTAAGTGCACTTTACATGTGGAATTACATGTTGGTAGTAAAGACAGCTGGAGGTAAACTCAGCATGCCTCAGAAAATGGTAACTCTGACCTTAAGTATCCAAACCGACCTTAAAAAATCCAGTGTAGGTGGTGAAGTTCTTTTTACATGCTTGTCCTCATCTCAAAAGAGTGAATTTCTCTTCCAAAGCTGAGAAAATGAGGAATTGGGCTGTTGCATCTACCATGTGACAATATTGTGGGTTTAACAGGAAAGATTTGGCTCTGGGAAAAGGGTTTATACTCGAAAGAAAGAAAGAAAAACGGTTTAGAGATAAATGAAAGTTAGGGTTTTGAATACGTTTGATATGTGAGCATTTTGATTTTGGTCACCAGCAAGAGGAAATTAAACAAATTCCTCATTTGCATGACAGCTGGGTAAGTGAGTCTGAGAGACCATGATATTTTCATATGTAGTGGCTTTCTTAATATAATGTCTTCATTATTGATATCTAACATTGTGTAACATGATATTACTGAGATTAAAATAGAGTTTTATACCATGCTTAAGTTTTGTGAGTTAATTTTTTGGTTTTTTTTTGTCTAGACTCTAGGTTTTGACCTATTGAACCTTCAGAGAACCAGGAGCAAGAAGAACAGAAATTTGGATGAAATGAAATTGTAATCTAAATAAATAATTATACTGATCTGACTTTTTGGAGGTAGCAAAACTATTGGACTTGGACTGCTAAAATACTGGGCCACATTTCTTTTTTGTTTTTTTTACAGAATGCTTCTTCCCTGCATTTATCTTGCATGCTAAACAATAACTGGGCTCTTATGAAAATTTTTGCTTTTCAGTAATATGATTGCAAAGTAAATAATAATATTAAAACCCCAAAGAACCCTGAAAACACTTAATTTTAATTCAACCCATATATTTTTTTTTACCACAAGCAGTGCTGATTAAATGGCCACAGAACATTCTAAGGCAGCAGTGAAGCAGAAGAAAGGCTGAAGCTAACTGTGGGTTCTAGGTAGTCCTCTCCACTGGGGTTACTGATCTAATTTATAATATCACTATTACTTCTGTGGGCTGTTAGGATATCCAAGGGCTGCAGAATCAATAAATAACAAAACTCTTTTCTAAAAGTCTTACTGTGTGTAAGGATTGCTGTAATAGTTCCACGGCACCTGGGGTAGTCATTCTGATCACAAAGAAAATATAGGTGGTGTGCAGAAAGTAGGGTTGAAAATCTGTCCAGAAAAGCATAAGGTATTAGATTTACAATTTTTATTTCTTCTAGCTCTCAGTTTCCATTAGATTTGGCTCTTACTTGTACATTTTTTTGTAAGTTACACACTACAATGTGATTGGGGTTTTTGAAAAGCAATGAGGTTATTTTGATAATGTTGATTTTAAAGCTTTTTTTCCTAAATTAAGTGACTAACCTTAAGTTTACATACATAAATCTTCCCAGAAATACAACCTGGTGTCAGAAAAATTGAGTTCTAGTGTGAGTTATGAAACGTAATGAAGCAAACATCTTGAAGAAAGTGTAGCCCTGCTGGACCATGAGGATTCACAAAAGAGGCTCAGGTGGACACTGTAATCTTCCTTTTCATGGTGTAGGTATTATTGCTTTAACCTGGCTGGGCTTGTGCCTCCTTAATGAAGAGTAAAAGGCAGCTTAAAACAATCAGAAGTTTTAAGGGTCAGTCAGTGAAGTTGTTAAAACCAGCACAGTGTCCATGGGAAGAATTTTGGGGAGCAGATGGAGGAAGATGCTCCAAAACCTCCCAGGAGGTTGCAGGAGGACCTTCCCTACGTTCCTAAAAACACTCATGGCACAACAATTACATGTAGAGTTTATTTTTCTTGGACACGTTTCACTGTTGCTGGTTGCCCAAGGTCATTGTGTCTACTTTTTGCAGGCTTAATAGATTCATCACTAATTATGAAATACAACAGCTCTTCTCTGGTTTCCCTGCAGTAATTCTACAAACACACTGCCACAGTTTTTTCTGGGGACAGAAAAATAGGCTTAAGTGCTACATTAATATGCCTGTCAGATGTCTTTCTAAAGCACAACGCATTTTGTAGAAAGTAAATGTTAGTTAGAGACATAAAATTCACATCAAAAATAGGGTCTGAATGTGGAGGATTTTTTTTTTATTAGAGTCCTTGTGTAAATGTATTGGATGGAAATGAAGAATTGCTCTTTTAATATAGGTATAAAAGAACTAAATTTTGAGAAGCAAATTAATTTTAACTATCCAGAGTTTTTTTTTTTCTGGACTTGCAGCATAACTTTATTTCAAGCTGAAAGATAAAACACAGCTTTCTCCCATTTTAGGAATACGGCCCCATGCTTAGAGAAAAAAATTAGGTTTCAAATTCTTCACTGTGGTCCGAGACAGATATTGTGGAAAACCCTTGGGGAATCTTTGGCTGAATTTGACCAGGAGCATAAGGGGAAAACCACAGGGTATTCAAGCAGCAAAGCTTAAAATGTGGTCCTGAACAAGTATTTGCTGTTCTTGGCAGATCAAGCAGCAGCAAATGTAACATTTACTTTTGCTTGGGAGAAGAAAAGTCAGTATCAAGCTTACGTGTTTGCACTTAGTTGGAATATTGGAAACATCTTGAACTCCTTGACTTCAGAAGCTGAAATTGCCTAAAATCTGAAAATGCCAAGACAAAAAGCAATACCTTTCTTTGCTGCGTTTATGTTTTGACTACCTCTCCAGACTCAGCCACTCTAGAACTTAAGGAACATTAAACTCCGCAAGCAAAGGAATACCTTGTTCTGATCACAACATTTCGAAAAATGAGATTTGCACCACACTGATAATTTCTCTGATAAGTACTCAGTGCACAGTGAAGGAAGTGCAGTAGCAATAATTATTATTTTAAATGTTAAGGCAGTTTATTTGAACATTCAGTTCCAGAGGAGAAGAAAATTTCCCATGAGAAGGTCACAGCTCATATGAAGGGGACAAAATGTCCTGCCTGTAACCTCATTTTGACTACAGATCAAAATACAGTTCATTTGCAATGAACAACAATATATCGCACGTTCTGTATTTTTCTTTGTAAATCTTATGCATTTTTATATTTTCCTGGCCTATGTTTTTTGTAACATTAGATCTGGAACCGGGACAGATTTATTTTTTCCCCCTTCATTTTTCACTTTTTTTGATGAAAACTTCAGGACAACTTGCTATGGAGGAAAACCTGGGCAAGTTCTTCATGATCTCAAGCAGACAATTAGTATTCGTTCTTTGTGTTTGCTATGTAAACAAAAATATCTTGTCCCTAATGAGATTATTACCTATTAATTTGCCAGTGATAGGTAGCTAATATATAGCATTAAATTAACAACTATTAGCAACTATTGGGTAACTCTTAACAATGTAATATGTTTGTTCTAGTTAATGTTGGTCAGAGTAGAAAAGGCAAGATTTGATCCAAAGGGCCTGTTTTTCATATTTATGTCACAAACAAGCAAAATCTCTAAGCAGAAAAAAATGATCTGGGGAAAAAATACAGACATAAAAAGAGGAGTTGCTCATTTTAACTGCAAAAGAGGGTTGTGGTTTTTTTACCCATTGAAAAGTAAATATATATTTCTTTATGGTGAAAGGAAGGGAAAAGCTTTCTAGTTTGTTTTCATTTTCCATAAATAACTTGGGAGGAGGAGGAGTAGGACACTGCCACTAAACAAGTAATTATGCAAAATTGTGTTTGGAAAGAAACCAAGTTTAGGGGGTATTTATTCATTTCAATCAGTGAAGTTCATGTTGAGGCACAAGATGCAGATAAATTACCTTAGGTAGTGCTCTCTCTCCTTAAATTCTTAATAAGTTTTATGTATATCTGGATTCAGGTGACATTTTCATGAGATTATCTACTTAAACTCCCATTATATATTTCATTAGGAGTAGTAGGTCGCTCAGATCTTAACTACCTAGAAGTTTGGATTTTCCCTATGTAAATAACTTTGAATTATCAACACAGAATTTAATCCAGTCAGAATCTTAAAATCCCTCAACTACTTTGTGGCCAACTTTTATTTTGCTGATGGTGGCAACTAAAAATTTCTTCTCAAAATCACTTTTGAGTAGAAGTTTCCAGGTAACATTGAAGTTCAATTTTCAGAAGAGCTTTTTTATTTATTTCATTGCCTTAAAGTTTCTAACTCTTAAATTTTTGCTTGAGATCTGTCTTTTTTTTGCTTAAAGACTTTTCATTATTTTCTTGTTATTTTTGAGTTATTTTCTGGTTATAGAAATGTGATATCTGCCTTACAGTTATTGGCACTGTGCAATGCTTAACAGCTAAAAATGACTTTGTTTTGCAAAGCAACAGATTAGAAACTTCTTATGAAATAGCTAAGAAATAAAAACCCAGAGCAGAATAGTTAGAGACAGCTGTAATGATCAGAGCACAAATAAAATAAGGGAGGTAACTCACAAGATTTTTTTTTTTTTGCTCAATCAGGCAAAGCAAGAAGTAGTAGAAAAATCAGTCTGTTTTTCTCAATTTTGACACAAAGAACAGGTCTTTCTGTACTACCCTTTCATTTCTCACTTGTGTATGAGCCAATTTCTGGTCTGAGGGGCAAGAATGGTGATGGCACCCACTTGTCCCATGGGCTGGTCCTGTTATCAAATTTTCTTGTCAGTAAGGATACAGCTCCCTTCTAATAAAAATATAAAGCAGTGTTCCTAAATTTTGGTACCAGAATATGCAGTACATAGAATAAATACAGAGATTTAATATATTTTTAAATAAAAGGTGACAGCTCAGTTATTGCACTTATCTGTGCAGTGTCAGATTCAGTGATATAATTTTTTCTTACCTGTTTATTTTGAAAACAATGTTTCCTTCATTTTCAGGCATCTCCTGCCTGACATTCCTCAGATGTGTGTTAAACCATTAGCAAACAATTTCTCACACAATTTTTAAAAAATATTTTAAGGTTTTTTTGTAAATCATAGATTTTCTAAAGTGCAGAACTCAGTCCCTGAAAATGCAGCCATTTTGATGTTGCAGCAATTTGTGTAACAATATCAGTCACTGTCAGGCAGGATATTTAAACACAAATGTTTACTTTTTAAAAGAAACTGGATTAGAGGAAGTGTGTCCTGCACTGCATGTAGGTATTTATTTTGGTATAAAACCAGAATGGAAGAGGAATGGAAAAGGAATCATCTTTCTCATGTTTTAAATCATCCTGGTAGGATGCCCTCTGCTTCTGAACACATCACTGCTCTTTGGATATAAATACGGTTTTAAGGATGGATTGAGAAGGAAGGGGATTCTTGCTCTGTGCTTCATAAAGTTCTCCAAGGCTTTTACTGGGAGATGACAGCAGTGGTTAAGAAGTGCAGTTATCTGTCGGAATGGATGCAGATTTTGTGAAAGCTGAGAGGAAATCAAGGATGATCTACATGGCTAAAAATGGTTTCAAAGTGCAGGACTTGGTAGAAGACATTTTTCTTCAGGGAAATAGTCAACCCTGGAAATTACAAATGACAGATGGTGGAAAAGCTATTGCAGTAAGTATGTGACTATCTTCAGCAGCTACTCAGGTTGTGCTGAAATCAGCAGAAATATCCTTGGTGGCAAAGGGCAGGGTAGCCTGTGAGAATTCCTTAACTCAGAATACCACCAGAAAAGCAAATAAGCTTTGTGACACAAGCTAATAAAAGATACAAAGAGCCCAACAGGCAGGCGTTTGTTTAAAGAAGACCTCTGAATATTCACAGCTTTAAAAAACTTGGTGTCAGGTGTGGCAGGAGATTGCCAGGCCTTTCAAAATGGTGAATGTCTGAGGAGACACAAGCTCAATAAAGACTTTTGGATTTTAGAAATTGACACGTGGCATATTTACAAAAGACCCCATAACTCACTTATTATAGAAATACAGAATCACAGGATGGTTTGGGTTGGAAGGGACCTCAAACCCATCCAGTGCCACTCCTGTCATGGGCAGGGACACCTTCCACTATCTCAGGCTGCTCCAAGCCCCAGTGTCCAGCCTGGACACTTCCAGGGATCCAGGGGCAGCCACAGCTTCTCTGGGCACCCTGTGCCAGTGGCTTTTGAAAATTTTTCAAAATTGTTTTGCAACATCAACACGCATCATGTTATTCTTGCGAAGTCCAAATTTTCCCCATACTTTCAACTTCTTTTTCTCTCTTAACATGACAGAGGCTGCAAACAAGGCTCTTGTCCAACAGGAGTGGTTCAAGTATTCTTCAGATGAAAGTACAGCATAAAACATGATACAAACTCTGAAGACAAATCAATTTACCTTCACATTTCTCAAAAACTCATGGCTATTTTAGGTGAGAGAAAGAGAAGTAATTTTACTGAAAAGTGCTCTTAGACGCTTACACTGTGTTCAAACTTCCTATAAATGTATGTAATTCAGAAAGTATCTCTTCAGAATAAATTCTGTTTCAATATAACCTCTATGCCTTTATCTGTACAGTTTTTGATTATGATATATCATCCCAGCTGACATTGTTAGTATGAAGATCTATGGTTCCTTTTAAATATTTTTTTGTCCTCAGACCATGTATTGGTATTTAAAAAAAAAAAAACAAAGATATTGAACTGAACCTAAATCTGTTGCTTTTACAGAAACACAATATTCAGTAAACATAAAAATAATTTCATTCTGGCAAAAACCCCTGTTTTATTGTTTTGTCAGTTTGGGAGTGGAAAGAAGTTGATACACTGGTTTCCAAATACACTGAAAATAAAAGGGTGTGAAAAAAAGGTTTTTTTCTTGATGCACAGGTGACAAAATAAGTGTTTACATGATTTGGTCAGGGTCCACAAAAAAGCTGTTGGCAGGGGTTCTCTACCTTTTGTTTTCATTGCTTGTCCATCGTTCCAAAGACACTTTGGTTCCCACTTTTTTCCCAACTTAAAGTAACAAATTCCTTACTGCACATTCTTACAGTAGTGATCAAACAACAGCTCAGCTGTTTTGGAATTGAGAGAGATTTAATACATACTAATTTGCTGTGGTATAATCATATAAAATACAATTACCATTGAGAATGAGTTTAAAATTAGTTTTAAACAAATTGAAATAATTTAGAATCATTTGAAATAACTGCATCTGGCAAAGTTTTGCTGTAGCAGCTCCACCACAGGGTTTCTGATTTAGTCTGCTCTTTCTGACTGACATATTCTTTTTTCTTAGCATGAAACCTTGGGTGGTGGATTATGATTGTAATTGAGTACATAATTAAAATTAAAACATCACATGAGGTTGTTTAGAGTGGAGAATGGCGTTGCAATCAAAACCTGTATTAAAAATAAGAATCAAATTATTATGTCACAAGTGATTGTGTGCTGGAAAATTTAATTTGCAGCCTGAAACCAGGAAACTGGTTTGTTTTTTTCTTCCTCCTGCAGAAATAGTTGACAATATTTCTGTGCCATCCCATCACTGGTCCAGGACTTGGGAAGTTGATTTTAGTTGTGAGGGTACAGGATAACTTCCAGTGCTGATGCTTGAAGGATTTTTTGCTTTTTCTTCTATATACTTTTTGCACAGTTCTCTGTATCCACAAGTATTAACATGCATACTTGTAATGTTTTAGGCCTGATAACTTAGTCTGGTTTCTTGGTGTCCCACAGGCCGGGAGACTAAACATCCCAGAAACTGTAGAGTTAGAAGACCAAACATTCTACTGTTGTAAGAACTCAAGGTCCCTTAGCAGGACAGATTCTGTAAACTAGAAGTTAGCCCACCCCAGCCCCCTTATTGGGCCCTCTTGTTAGATATGCTAATGTGTAAGGTCTTTAATTGTATACTTGATTGGGGTAGGGGAGGACATTGTGGCGCTGTCACCTGGGTGAAGCAATGCATGGAATGGGATCCTGTTAAAATACCAAGGTAAACGACCCCCAACCCTCTAACTGTGTCTAGTTTCTCATTTCCTAAGATGAGGAAAAAGGCATCAGTGCTTTAAGAGAAAGGAAAACCAGTGAAACTTGTCATTAATTTGCAGCAGATTTTCCAGTAGCTGAAGCATTTCTGCACTGTGATATGTTGTCCTTTTGCCCAAGATCCTGTTATTTCTATAGCCTGTGGTGGTATAATTTCAAAATTTCACTCTAACCCTCTTGAGATGTTTGCTCAAATTTTCCTCCAACTTTTTACCTATGTATTTATATACTGCAAATGGATAATTGGAAGCCTTCTTTAATTATTTTTTTTAATTTAATTTTTTATTTTTTATTTTTTAATACATAGGCATTTATTCCCATAAATAAATAGCTCTGGTGCACCAGAGGCATTTGGCTTTACCTTCTGCCTCATTGTCTTCCTGAGGTATGTACAGATTTGCACTGTGGCATGATTTGTCATGCCTTACTGCTTAATTAACCTTTAGTGTGGTGGCATTTCCCAGATTGCCTGCAGAGTTATTTCAGAGGAATATGTCTGTGTAGATAGGCAATGTCAAATATTGCAGCTTTCTACTTAAAATATTGTTATTTGCTATCACTGGGGACATTATTCATTGGAATAGAGGCTGCTGAGGCTCCCAGATCCAAACTTTTCTGGTGGATTACTTTTAACCCCAGCTTTGAGCATTTAAAATCAACACAAGCCTTGTTTTGCTTTATGTGGAGAAATTTTGAAACATTAAACCAGCTATAACTTGAAAGAAAAGCTGTTTTCAGTGCTTGCTTATCTATTTTGCACTAACCAAGAACTTGTTCGCCTGTTTGGCGTGGCCATTACTGTTCTGCACCATGCAAAAATGAAGCTGCTTTAATGAGAGAGAATATGAAGTTTCCTTTCTTAGTCCTGAAGTGGTGACAAGAAAATATTTCTTAAAAGAAAAAGCAAACTTGAAAAAATTCATTATTGTTGCCTGTGAGAAAAGGTAATTTTATTTGTTAAAATGGAACGGATTGGAAGTCATCTTACTAAATTGTTATATTTTAATCCTAAATTTTCCTAAAGGACAAAAAAGTAAAAAGTTAACAAGATACTTTAAAGGGTTCCTTTTGCTTTATTTATTTGTCCGCTCAAGTAACCTATTAATAATCTCCAAGTTCTTTTAGGCTTTGTCTGTATTTTTGGTTCACCACTGCAGCTGTGATAACCTGCTGCATTTATAACCTGGACTGTAATCTTCAGTGAAAGGGAATAAATTCTTAATTTTTTCTTCTGAACCCTAAAATTCTGAAAAATCGAAGTGGAAAGGTTCACGGGGGATCAAAAAAGGGGGCAATGGATATGTGTAAAGAGAGAAATAAAGCAGTTTCCCCTTCCGTAACCTTCAACCAAACAAAAATACAGATACTGAATATATCCGGGAAAGATATTCAAGCAATAACATTCATTTAGGTAATCCCATCAAACAGACTGTGTGGATAGGACTGGCAGCTGTTTGACACCCTTAAAATAAAAGCTGACAGATTTAAACTGTGGAAAACACAAATCAATGTTTCACACCTTTTCAGCCTAAAATGAGCGAAGGTTGACATATTTTTAATACCTAAAGATTAGAATTAAAATGAAAAAACTCTGAGACATTTTCAATAAAATATGAAAAGGTTATGAAATATCTAAAAAAGTTTTAAAAATATGTATTTACTGAAGGTGACTGAAAGAGTTAATGACAGAGTAGTGGTACTGCTTAAAATAATGTGAGAATCATAAAGATAATAACTTCTAGTGGAGAGCAGTACTGGGGAATAAAATGATTATATGGGAGGTAAGTAATAAGGATTTTGCAAAAGATAAACCATTAAATCTTCATAAGTATCAGGTTAATGAAGGTTAGGATTATTTATTCCTGTAGTTGTAAGAAGAATTCCTGAAATTGTAATGCTTGATATACAAACTTGAATGTTCCCAAATTTAAAGAGAATATTTCCCTATTCAAATTGTTTTACTCCTATAAAAGTATTTGAAAACCTTTGTAAAGCTTCTGTTCCAAACTTTTTTCCCCAATTTCCATCTTTTCAAATTAATGTAGTGGTACTAAATAATATATAAGTTAATCTTAGATTTAATAAAAAATCTTTGTGGATATGTGAGGAAAGTGCATCAATTAGTACAGATTAACATGCATTATTATAGATTGCTTATTTAATTGCTTATTACCATATAATTGCTTACAATTATCAGTGTAGAACACCCACTGAAGTAATAGAATACATATGGTAATTAATGGAATCACCAATAATAGTACATTGTACTCATCCTTTGATACATCCTGATCCCATTAAAAGAGTCCTTGTAATATTCTGCACACAAAAATTTGTGATTTTTTGCCAAAAGTGCAAAAGCAGATGGAAGACAAAGAAATGTGAGATCCATTTCTGCTGTTAAAAAAACTGGGAAAGAGTCAGTTGTACGAGTCTCTAAGTATTTCTGATAATGTTTGAGTATGGTCACCTGTCAAGGAAAGGTCTCTTTTTACCCCTTTCCTTTCATATTATATTACCATTGAAATTCTAACAAATTGTTTCATAGAATCCAAATGTACTTTCACATCAGGATTTTCTGAGGGACCCTTCAACTTTTCCCTCCTAATTTACTTTTCAGAATATATAACATGGATGCCTCTTGATAGAAAAATAAATTGTTTTTGCTGTACAGTCTTTAGAGTGCTAAGTGGTGGAATCTATCAAAGTTAACTCTTTTACTTTTCACTCTGTCTTTACCTGTGTAGTTTACTGTATAATTATCTCATTATCCTTTGTGACCAGGCAATACAGGTAAATATATCCTGAGTCAGACCTCAGGTGAGTAAAGCTGTTTTATTTTGACTCTAGAGGAAGCAGAGGTGCCTTCACCAAGACGTCTGGACTGAGGTGAGAGTGATCTGTTGTGGAAAATGTCAAAATTGTGGAAAATGTGGAAAATTACATATTATTAAAATTTAATTGCATTATTTAAAATATTACTCAAGATTTTTCAAAGTGAACATGCAGCATTTGTTCTGTAAGTCTGGGTGTATGCACCTTGGTAAAAGTTTAGGGAAAAGTGATCAAAAAACCAAAGGTAAACATGCTAGTCTTGATAAATTTGATATAAAATGTCAGGGTTTTTATCTTGCAATCTACAATTCCTTTCAAATTTCCCTGAAAAATAAGTTTTAAGAAACTCTGTGGACGCTTGCACACAAGGTGGTCTCCACTCTGCTAGTTTTTACTCTGTAAATAGGGTTTGGGAGACCTGTGTATGATAATAGTGGGTTGTGACCGGTGAACAAATGCTTGATTCTTTTCCTAAAGAAAGAGAAAAACCTTACATATTCTGCCCTTCACCAATTACAGCTAAATCTGTGCCTGAACCAAAAAAAAGCACTTTAGGAAGGCCTTGTGTTCTCTCTTCCCTTTTGCTTTGAGTGCAATAAAAACCCAACATTGTTTAACAGTCCAATTTAACCTTAATATTGCCTTTTTTTTACATGAAAAAAAAGCATGAAGCACAAGAATCTGTGAATTCACTACTGTTGATTCACTGTAATTTATATTCATGACCTGTTAACAGTCAGTGGAAAAATTAAAATGCAAAGTGACAAATATTATTAAAAATGGTGTTTTAAGGAAAGTGTTTTATTGCAGATGGCAAAAAGAATTTTTAAGCAGTCCATAACTTAGAAACAAGTTTTATTTTAAAATATCATATAATACATAGAAATATGGGGTTTTTTAATGATTCAAGAAAGTGTTTGCTATGAAAATACTTGCTTGAAATTGCTGTAAGTATACAAGAAATGATGGATGGGAATAATTTCGAACCATTCAGAAGTGACATTTAGATGGATATTTATTTTAATGTAGCAGAATTACAGGGGTGTAAGAACCCCTAGAACAAACAGTTTCACTGTAAGATTTCCGTAAGGTTTTATTATAAGATTTCCATAAGATTTTATTACCAATAAAAATCTTAATATTTCCGATTGGATTCGAGTTAAGGCTTAGCTTCATGCATATTTGCTTTTGGGTTTTAGATATGAAAATGATGTGTTAAAAATAATTATATGATACAGGAATGGCAAAAACAGATAGAAAAAAGAATGTATGAAGGAGAAGAAAAAAGGGGAAAAAAGAGGGAGAAATTAATTTCCAGCTTTGCATTTTTACAGCTTGCCTGCGAGATTGGATGCTCTGGTCATTGTCATGAAGTAGGTGGCACTGGAAGGAGGATCAGTGTGGACAATTTCCCACTGCTGAGTGGTCTCCAGGTGCTCAGATTAAACCTGGAAGCCACTTCAAGTCATAGTCAGGCATTTCCAGGATGTTCGCTGGAAAAATTTCCTTACTGAAGTTCCCTCTGAATAGGAGCAGATTTAGGTCTTCCCTCAGCATCTGTTAATACTTCTGAAAGGCAAGGAGGTTTTCCCATACAAAAGGAACTTTTTGCATCCAAATTCTCTTTGTATCCTCTCTCCTGCTGCGCTTATTTTACTTTTACGCTGCTCTACAACAAAATCTCTTGGAAAACTTTCACTTAGCAAAAGTCTTCATGTCCTTACCTTCCCTCACATGACAGAAATAGTGTAGGACCAAGTAAATCAAATGGGTTTGGAGGCTGCAGTGGTTCTAGAAAAATATCTTTGAGACCATTTTGAAGGAGGAAAACAGGGCAATATTTCAGCATGGGAGGATGAGGTGCCTGAATGTTCAAACTTTGAATGCAAATGTGATCCCGTGTGTGGATTTCAGTCTATTCTCCAACCCCTGAACAATTTCAGTGGCTTAATAGAATTTCTCCACAATTTACCCAAGAAAGCCTGGAACTCTATTTCATAAACTTTAACTGCAAGCCAGAAATAAATTGGGATCTAAGACTCATTTTATTGTTGCTGTTCTTTTATTTATCTCTCATGATACATAGATTTGTACTTACTGTGGTTGTGTTATAAATTACATTTGGAAGGAAGTCATGTCTCAGTTTTTATGTTCAGCACCATATATCTCATTTCACTATTTCACTCTCTGTACTGTGTGGTGGAGGAAAGGAAAGCATATTTAGACCACCCTTATGTTCAAGTTGATGCTTTTTAATTTTAAACAGGCTTCTGAGTCTTGTTTATTCCCTTTTTACAGTAATGTTGCTGTAATGTGCTGATATGTGGATTATATGGATTTATAACTTGTATTTTACAGTTTTTGACCCTCAAAAGGCTTAAAGTGTCTTGAAAGTTTTTATAGAGTTCCATATCCTGATCTTTGTTTACCTCTGCATGTACACATAATCCTGATCCCCCAATTAAACTGCTATTTTTATAAGGATTTTAAAAAAATATATTGTATTTTATTGGATGTTTTTTTACAGATTTCACTGAATATTGATATTTATCTGCAGGCATTATATACAGAAGTGTCACAAGATCAGTATCAAACATATGACAGGTGCAAGCTCTTCCCTTTCCAAAGCTATGAAAAAGAATATGGTGAAAAAAATTAATTTCTGTGCTTAGGCTTGTTTGATGATTTATTTCCATAGCACAATGACATGTCTCATAATGAATAAGTGCCTACTAATAGAATGGAGTCAAGAAGTCCAGTGCTTTGTGCAAGAAGGATTTCTATAGCATATTTAAAGCAAATATGAAATTATTGATTCTTACCGAGAACAGGGTTACAGTAGGTTTATTTTTTCAGAGCACTGTATGATTATGTATCCTGCTGTCTTGCTGGCAAAGCCCACACTTTATTTTTCAGGGTTGAATCATTATGCTTGAATTTGATTTCCATGAAAAAAGAATCTCGTTCCAGCTGAGCTGAACTTCCTCAGCAGAGGCCTCATTAATTAGACCACGTCTTATACAAATTGGCATACCAGTCATGTGGTTTTTTCAACAATTTCCTTCTGAAAACAAAATCTATCCTTCTGTTAAAGTCTTGCACAAATTGTTTTATGACTTCCTGGGTAAACCTATGGCCTTTAGGTCAATTTGGGTGCACTATCATGACCTAAATATATTTTTCTAACTATATTTTCCAAGTGTTAATGTCAACTGCTTTCCCCAGCTCAACCAGGGAATGACCCAGGAGCTGGATTTTTTAAGGGAAACAAGAAGACCCTGAAGAACCCAAAGAGTTTTAGGCATTCCTGCACCCCCTTGTTGGCTGGACAAGCCCCTTTTTGTGTCTTTCAAGTGTGTTAGTTTCAGTCAGAGTTTAGGTGGGATGAAAGAGCTATGGAAGACAGAAAGAGCTATGGATGACAGGAGTTCCCATGCACATGAAACTGGGAAACCCCATTCCTAGAGTCAGGCTACAGGAAATTAAATATTTCTTTCAGTTTTATTGGTCTTCAAAAGGAGTTACACTGAAATACCCAGCTCATTCTCCTCTCTGTCCACCACTTGACCAAATCTATTAATTGGGACAGCAGGAAAGTGCCTTAGTAATTTATTTAAAGTGCTAAAGAGCTTTGTGTTTGGGTAGAATACATTGATATTTTAATATTTTACCTATTCTATTGTATTTCTGACAGCTTTTCTCACAAAGGCTTAAAATTAAAACTAGACAGCCATGAAGGAGCAATATTTTGAAAATATCCAGGTCAAAATTATTTAATAATAGATCATGTGCTTTTAAAATCTCAATTGTCTCTTCTTGATCTCACCTGTCCCATTATTCATTCTTTTATGTTTGTTTAAAATAAATCAGAACAGCAGTACAAGATCAATTCGAATGTTAAAAATAGAACTTATGGCATGCTCTATTATTTGATTATGTGCCACTATATATGGCCTATTCACCTGGCAAAGGTGTTGTCCCTGCCAGTGGGAAATCTTCAGGTGATCTTTAAGGTTCCTTCCGACCTAAATAAATCTGTGATTCTCTGTTCCTTATTATCAGTAGCTATCCATTTGGCATAGTGTCTGCATTTTAATGGAGTTATAAGAACGGCACTTTGGAAATAGGATTTATGGTCAACTGGATAAGAAATGTCAAAATGACTGTAATCTGGGAATACTGAAGATCACTTTAATTTATAAACTAGTAGAGGTGGAAACAGACTTTTAGGTGTCTCATGAAAACTTGCAGATATCTTCAATACTCATTTAACTGCTGGTTAAAAAGATTCTGTAACATCACATTTAACAGCAACAAAATAAATCAAATAAGCTATTAAAGTGTTTGCTTAGGACAAGTACCTCAAAGGAGTGCTGAAAGCAGAAGCAAAGAAACAGGCAAACCTCTGGTTTATGCACAGTTCAGTGTTACCTAAATAGATCTAAAAGATTTATAAGTTTTGCCTGCATATTTGCTTGAGAAATGACACAAGGACCTTCCTGATTTGCAAGAACCTCACTCCTGCTGGCTGCTAATCACCAGAGATGATTCATGGGTTCACAACTGCCTAACATGTTGAAAAATACTATATATAAACCCTGTTTATACTCTCATAATATGTCTGAACATGGCTTCTTTTCAACTTTAAAGCTTCTGAAAAATCAGCATATTTAAACCATTTAGCCTGAGTGAGTACACTAGTCTATCAGGTCAAGAAGATATATTCAGCTTATTTTTCTTTTGAACTCACCCATCAAAGAGGCTTGCGCACTCTTTAATCTGTGTTGAGGGAATGTGTAATGTTTGCTGTATCAATCAGCAGCAGGGTATAGAGCTGTCTTATTTTCACAGTGCCAAAAGCTGAAAATTACCAGGCTGTGCATGTGAAATCTCTGCTGTTATTTTATTAGAGAAGCACTGAAAGGAGAGGCAGGTAAATTCTGTTACTGAATTAATTTTTTCTTCTGTAAAGAAAAGAAAAAAGGGAAAAGGATGAAAGAGACCTACACAGGTTTTTTTCTCCTGTGGCAGAAGAAGGGACGGGTGAACTTTGAGAAAATTTGCAGACACACACTAGTAAACAACTTTTACATTCTAGTAATAAAAAAGTCACTGTTGCAACTCTTGTGATATATGAAAGAAGTGTCAAAGATCTTTTTGGTCAATTTTTGTGATAGATAATAAAATTGTTCCCACTCATCAAACCTAAAAGTTTGCTACACCCTCCTTTTATAGTGCCAGTTCTCTTGGACTTCCTCACCAAAAGTCCAAATCCCACTCAGGAAGATTTTATTAACATCTGTGTAACTTATTTCCATGGTACAACTGCCAGGAGAGAGCTCTAATATAATTTGGTTATTAAAATTCTAATCCTATTGAACTAGGGAAATTATTTATCTGGTGTGAGTTTGTTTTATTTATTTTTTTTTTACCTGTAAATGATGGATTTGATTCATGATATCTCCACAAAGGAAAATACCTCTTCACTACATCCTCCCTCTCTGTATTTTAATGGCATAATAGTTAGGACTGCCATATTCCCATTATGTCTTCTGTTGCTCTTGTGGGGAGATTTATATGACTGCAGAGCACATCACTGATAACAGAATAATGGGGTCTTCATTCCTAAATCACACTCGCTATTTGCAACATAAATCATGCTTTGGCTATATTCCAGCCACATACACCCAGCAGAAAATTAAGAGTGGAGGAAAAGCTAAAAATAGCTCTTGGCAAGGCCTGCATGGATTCGTGTCTCACTATTTAAATCCTGGCTTTGTAAAATATTCACAGAGGGGAATTTGCAAATAATGCACAGCAAGAAGTGTATGTCCTCTGTTTCAGGATAATGCTGGTACAGCCAAGGAACCAAATGCACATCACAGATGTATGAACTGTTAGGGCAGAGTAAGAATCAGAACCAAATCTTACAAAGTAATGCCAAACCCCTTGGGCCAGAACACAAAAAATTTAGAATAATACATCCAGCTTTGACATTGCTGATTTTAGGCATAAATCTGGTGAATAAAGTATGAACACTTTATGGACAAGGATGCAATAAAGGACAAGCTAGCTTTTGGTAATACAATTTTATTCTATTCAAAGAACATATTCCAAGCCAGATAACTGAAATAAGTAGATGAAACCACCCAGCCTGGCTAAATGTCAGCAAAAAAAATCCCCATTTTAACTTTGTCTGTATCCAAGTTTAATCTATGTAGTCTCTTACTACTGAACTCCTAAAACTCTAACTGGAGATTGGGCAGAGTTCTTCCTAAGGAAAGGTAAAATATAAAAGGGTGATTGTCTAAATGTGACATGCCAAGAGCAGAGACAAATGGTGCTTGTCTTTTCAAATTCCCAAGGGTTGATCACATGAGTTTGTGAGCTGGACAAGATTTGAGATGAAATGTGGCTGCTGTGAGAAAGAACTGGCCTGTTCAACACTGGCTTCACATCCACCATGTCTAATATTCCCTTCATTTGGGAGAATAAGCAGAGCAACCATGGGAAAGAGGTCCTAAACTTTACCTTGAAATGGTAAGAAATAAAAATGGAATAACCCATAGCATCACTCAGCATCACTAAGAATCTTGAAGCTTTCAATGTATGACATGACATTTCTTTGCTGCTCATAAAACTGCATTTATTGTCATTGTATTAGGAATTACAATAAATAAATAAATAAATAAATAAATAAATAAATAAATTGGTGAGCAGATCTTCTCTAAAGTTTGTGAAATTCTTGTGTGAATTTGAGGCACTTCTTAAGTTTGTTTTTGCTGCCCAACTTTTATGTTTGTATGCCAAATATCAGTTAATTGGAAGAATTTTGCAGCTGTAGTTAAAGATCCACAAAACACCCAGAAAACTTGAAGGTGTTTGCATGAAAGCTTGCACACAACTCTTTATGGAGTATATTGGGAAGTCTAAAAATATCATTCTCAGATTTTTGAATGATTACAAGCCTCAAAGATTTTCTGAGATCCAGTCCTTGACTCCTAAAAGGACATCTCCTGTGGATGATATTTTTTCATCCTCTTTGTTTCGAGAGATGAATGTTTTCATTTGTAAAATAACTTTTGAAGGTGATTTACAGTAGTCTTCTAGTACATTAATCTGTCATTACTGTCTTTTATAAACAGCCATTAACTTGATTAGAATAAACTTGGACACTAGCTCTGATATTTTATCTTTTTCAAGCATATTATTATGTTTCTGGCAGGCAAGAGAAATTAGATTGGCAAATGGTTTTGACATCATATGTGGAAGAACAGATATATAAAAATATTTTCATTGTATATGAAGATACAATAGAATGTTAAACTATTACCAGTTAGGTTATCACTCAAAAGACAGAATCACCTCATGACATATCTAAGTCCTAGTAAAGACAAGTCATAAAATATTTTTCAAATTCTCTTTAAAATTCAGGTGAAGGAAAGGACATTATCCAAAATGTATAGTTAATGAGAATAAAAAAAAGAAGCAAGTGTGAAACACTAAACCAATGCAAGAACCTAAGTCAAAACCTGTTGCACATGTTGATATATAGCCATAAAATGACCCAAAATATTAGCAATGTATTTGGCTTATGGACTATAATAATAATAATTGTCAATATAGCATGCAAGCCTCTCATGTTTCAGTATTCTAAATCCATTACCACAAAAAATGCAAAATAAATACAAATGAACCTGTAGAAAATGTTCAATAATTATAAACTGGGTTGTTCAGTTGTGCAGCTCGTGTCAGGGACAGGTCTCTAAATAATGAGAATGTTTGTTACAGCTTTGTGTTGAAAGCAGGGCACAGATGTCTAATTAAATACAGATAACAAAAAGTCAGATAAAGAAATAATCATAATTTATGTGTAAAATTATAAATTTTTTTGCTGACATTTAGCCAGTATGTTCAGTCAGATAAAATAATTGTAAATATTCAACCTCTATAAATATGTATTGCTTGTTTTGAGAAACTTGAAGAGAATAGAGTAAAAATATTCTCAGAGTGAGGACAGACTTTGCAAAATGGAGCCGTTAAATTAGTCTGTCAAGGAATGGCTCATGGCTGCACAACATATTAAAAGCCATAGAATGGTAAATGTTACTCTTGTGCTGCTATAAATTAATTTTTTTCTAAATAAATAAAAAATGAAGGCTGAAAATCTTCCATATTTCTGTGTGTTAAAAGGACTAAATATGGATGTTAAAAATAATGAAGTTAGATAATGTGTGCTAACATTAGGTTTGATGCAGACCAGTTTGAATTCGAGAAAACCTGTGCAAGAAGTAAAAACTCTACCATTTGAGTAGGAAAGCAATATTTAGATTTGGGAAGCAATTTTAAGACCACTAGGTTATAATGGTATGGAACGACATAAAACAAGATTAGAGTCATTAAGTCTTAGATTTACAATTAGACTTCCAGTTCACCCTGTATTGGAAAAATTCTATCCCTAAAGCCAAAGCCAACCAATCCGAAAGTATTCTAATTTGTAGAAAAATTTCTTAGATGACTTGGGTAAATTAAATTGTTATTTTTTTAATATATTGTGCATAATGAGATTCCTCCAACTCAGCTAAAATAAAAAGAATATATAAAAAAAATGGTGACTGGCATATTATTTCAATTAGTGTTAATTTTCTTTCTGTTTTTTTTAATACTTCAATATTTTCAAGATGCAGCAATGAACTTTACATTTTCCTTTGGCAACGCCTGTGATTTCCATTTATTTTCTTTAATGTAGCATAATTTCAGATGAGGTTCCTTTGGTAGAAATAAAAATGCTATGTATATAATACTGAAAATAAATTTACTGAGGAGTATGCCACATCATTCCTTTTTCTCCTTATGCTAAGAGGCTTATAAGAAGCAATTTTTCTCCATATTTATGTTTTTACTCTACTTAGAGAAGTGGATTGTAGTGCTCAACCTTTATTGACCCTCTTCTCTCCCCTCTCCAATCTTGTGGATAAAATATAAGGAGAAAAAGAAGAAAAAAACAAACCAAAAACTTAGGAATAAGAGGAAATACCTGGTCGACGAAATGCAAGATTCTCCTTCAGGACATATTCTCATCAGATGCCATTTCTGTCACAGAGAAAGAAGACAGTGAAATGGGAGACAAAAATTCAGATCTTTTTCCATCACAGATAGTTAAAGGGCTTCCTGAGAAGAATATTGCATCTGGACCATTTTTAGAAATTATGGACATGCTTTCCATGAATGTGCCTATTCTTGCATAAAATGTATTTATCCCATTCACTTCCGTGAGTTCAATAATGGCTCAATACATGAGGAAGTTGATTAAAGGACACAGAGCAGTGTTTATTTTGTAATTGCCCTGAAAGCATTAGCTGTATTGTTGGCTGAGTGCTGCCATCTCAGATGCTATAGTTCCACCTGTGACCTGATATGAAAAATTTTATAGCTAAATGGTAAAAATTTAAGATGTGATAAAAAAAATCTGAGATGTGATAAGGAATATCACAACCCTCTTCTTATAGAAACAAAGAGGGCATTTTCCCCCCAAAATGCATATCTACTCATAAATGATCATTTGAATATACCAAATAACTTACAAACTTTGTGGAGAAGTGAGAGATTCTGAATCAAATATGGCACAAAATTTAATTACTTATATTTGGTGTATTTAATTGTGAAACAAAACTTGAAAGAATGCAGACCAATGTGAAACCTAACAACCAGAGTTAAAGAAGAAAAGGTTTATTCATGGTTTTTATAATTGGAAAATACTGGGAATGTGTATCTTACAGGTAACATATAGTTGAGGTTCAGTAAATCCATAATATCAGATTCATAGCTAAAGCATTTGTTTATTGTAGGCTTTTTATTTTGCTTAATTGCTTTGGTTTATTGGTTAAGATTTCTTTCTTTTGTTTTAGCTTAGTTTTTTTGGTTGATTGAGGAGTGTTTTGGGTTTTTTGAGACATAGGAAAAGACTTTTAAAAGTAAGTGAATAAAATGTTTGATGATATTGACAGCTCAAATAGATGAGATGTAGCAGAGATTCCACATAATTAGTCCAAAGAAAATTCTCTGTCTTCTGTGGTATCATTTGGGAATTTGATCCTCTGATTTTGTCCACTTCTTTCTTGACAAGGTTTAAAATAAATAAATAAATAAATAAATAAATAAATAAATCAGGGTCTATCAGAGATATTTCATCTCTTGCTTTGATCCATCAGTCCTGCTCATTTTGCTTTTAAGAGTGGTCTTGTGAAGTAGAATTAACTCTACAATTTTAGAGCATAGTCTGTAAACCACTCAAAGGTTCCAACCATTGAAAACTTCCCTTGGAAACTCCTTTTTTATTTTTTTATGGCTGCATGCTAACTATTGTGAGTGGACTATTATTGTAAAGGATGGAAAAATAGAATAATCACTGTTAATGGTTTCTGCTGCTGTGTAACTGATGTACATAGCGGGTACTTAAAGCAAAATTAAGAAGCTCTCTTCCCTAAAGGTCTGGTTGAAGATAAGTGGATATTGACAGACAATGTGAAAATAGCAATAGGCAGTATAAAAGCGATATATTTGTGCTGTTCTGTGCTTTTTGCCCCCAAGCATTTCAGAAATTCTAGCACATAGAATTCTTCATCTCTGTCTTCAAGAAAGAGTGGCAAATATGTAGCAATGGCTGATTAAACTACCCCAATTTTTTTAATGAGAAACTGTGAAAGAGTGCTTAAGGGAACATTTACAGAAATACAAAGCTAGACTGGTAGTACTCTACATTAAAAATAAGGAGATTGCTACTTTTATTTTACTGGCATCCCACCCACCTCTAAAAAAAAAAAAAATGCATATTCCAACTGTATCCCAAAATGTAATGGGCTGTGCTACACAGAGCCAAAGAAACAGGTATATAAGAAGACACAAATAGGCCTTTCTTGTCTGAGGAAGACAACAAATAATATCAAAAGTATTTGTTTAAAAATATTTTTACTTGGTCTTAGCCTTGCAAAGTGCTTTTCATTTATATTTTGTTTTATTTAACTGAAGACTCCCGTTTCCCTTTGAAGGCAATGTTTAATCACTTCACCACAGGAGATTACAGGTGAGAGTTCAGAGTGAATTTTTGAAAGTAAAAATGTGTTGTGAGACATCCAACAGCTTTCAACTCTTTTCCACTCATAGAAGTGGAACTGTCTGAAGTGCTTTTCTTCACCATTGGTGTAGTATCATGACTGTAGCCACCAGGAGACATCTTAAATACATGTACCAGTCATGCTGCCTGGGAAATCTCAGAGTTTTCTCCATTCATTAAAAATAAACAAGGTAATATTTAGCCTTTTATGGCTGAGAATAGGGCCACATAGTGAGATAAAAAGGCTGTGTGAGTCTAGAGTCAAGAAACCCATCAAAATGTAGCTCCAGAGTAATTAAGTTCTCTTTAAAGGGAGGTATGTCTTTGAATAGTATAATAATAATAGATAATAATAATAATAATGATAACATAATAACAACAACAATAATAATAGTAATAATAATGATAATGATAATAATAGTAGTAGTAAAAGGCCAATTCAAAAAAAAAATTCTTTCCTGAATAGCGAATTATTGCAGGCTGGAACAGGGATTATATTTTGGCTTTGAGACGTTGCTCACTTTTAATGTTTATGGCCCAGTTTATAAGTCTGTGAAAGAAACGAGTTGGAATATTGAGAATTATCCTGTGTTTGTTGAGGACTTTGTACAACAGAAGTTTAGCAAAAATATGTTTGCAAGTTTATTTTAAAAGGTGCCAAAGAGTAGATGACAAGAAAATGGGGAAAAACTGGTGGGCCTGCTGATGGATTATTTATGAGATCTGGAAAAAATAGTTTGTTTCTTATCATGTACAATAGTAGTTCAAGTAATTTCCTGCATTTTATGTTTTTAAAGCACCAAAGTTCAAAATTCTCCAGTCTGACAATTACACCTGCATGAAACCACATGTAAGAACAAAAAAGATTGGGTAACTTACAGCAAATCAGACTTTTGAATCACAGACATCAGAACAACCATCTCTTTGGAAGTGCTGTGTCTAGAAAATGGGTGAAAAACTATTTGTTCACTTTATCTCTGCAATTTATGCAGCCCTCTACTTACTTAACTTGAATATGACAGTACACGAATATGATGATTATTGTTACGAGTTTCTAGCAAAATCTTTCCACTTTGTGTTTTAACTACCGTAATAAATGTCCATGAAGGATAATTTAAAAATAATTTGTTATTTAAAAATCAAGAACTTCTAAGTGTTGTTAAAATAGTCCTTTTCAAATTTGAAAGAAAAAGGTATATTTTTATGTAAGCATTTAAAAATCAGGATTATTTATGTTATACATATACAGCATTCACACCAACATATTTGAATAGATTAAAACTACACTAAAATTTTACTTTATGAAACTTATCATGCTCTGAATTGCCAAGATTGGAGATACTTAGAACACGGAATTGAAAGATATTTTTTGTTCCTTTTGCCTTTGAAGGATACACTGAAAAGGAAGAAACAGCATCATTGTATTAGGTCCTTATCATCTGAACAATTCAGATTTAACTCTGAATTGTGAGTGGAGTGAGGCTGCACCTGGGACAGGACAATATCAGTTTTAGACACAAGGCAGAGCTTTCTCATTTAAAGTGTGCTCCAGCTCTTCCAGGGGATCTCCAGAAAACAATTCCTGCTGTGTTTGACATTGCAAAGGAGAAGATTCTCAAATGATTCATGGGGACTCTGCACTTATCTGTATGAACCTCTACCTCTCAAGGACATCCTGACTTTGAAATAAAAGTTAGTATAAATGTACGCCAAGGAGACAAAAGAAGCGCAATTGTGTGTGTTATTCAGGTCTGAAATACAGCATTTAAGGAATTATGTACAACAGAGGTAGAATAACCCTTGTGAAATACTCATCTTAATGCTTTTCTCTTCAGCAGCTGCTCCAGAGTGGCCTCTTAATGTGGAGATGTTTGCCTGCCTGACACATCAGAGAAACCAGATTTTGTTTTCCAAGGTGGTGTCTGCACTTCATAAATTTAAACAGGGTAGCTATTGTAGGAGGAGATCCACAAACCTGTGAAAAGCTAATTTTAAATAACTCTTAGGAGATAAATAAAAGAAAAAGGGCAGGTCAAACCATTGTTAAGGATTCGTGAAAAACAACACTCGTGTTCAGCTTCAAATATTTATGTACCCAACTGATGTGGATTTACAAAAATCTATGGAAATGGAAAAATACCTTGAAAACACAATGTACTAACTGTACTCAACATTCAATGTAAATTATTTATTTTTCTGAGTGTCATGCCTGTCTCCTCAATTCACTTCAGTGTGGCTGCACCAGTACCAACAAATTCATTTAAAATTAATTTCAGCTTCACCGACACAGCCTTAAGAGTTCCATTGTAATGCAGAGCTAATTTAATGAAGCACTGAAATGGCTTTGGCTTCTTAATACTTCACTGGATTTATTAAAATTGAGCAGAGAGTCCTCAGAGAAGCCAAATAATCTCTGCAGTGATAGGAGGTGGGTCCCCTAAACTTTCCCTTGGGATGGGGAACCTTCCCTTCATGGATGGGTGATTTCTGTGGGGGCATAGGAATTAAATTAATGGAAGAATCTGTTCATGCTAAATGTTTTCTTCTAGTCTAAACCCATTTGTCATACAACATCTTTCTTAATTTTCCAAAGGAATTTTTTTTTCCTTCAGAAATGTTCAGTTCAAATCATCTTATTTCTAATTAAAGTTTCCTTTTTGGCCCACCGGCCATTAAAAAATATCAAAGTGGAACTTATTTCAAAAGGGGAATCTTAAAAATGAGAGGAAATATTAAAATATTTCTGCGGAAAAGATTTCATAGTGCCTCAGTTTCACTTCCTAAATGTAGTCTTAACTAAAATTGTCCTGAAATCACCTAAGAACCTAAAGTACACTTCAAGATTTCAGAACAGGGATCTGTGATGTGACAAAGTTCTCCTGAAGTTTCTCTGACCAGCTCCAGCTCTGGCATGTTTGGGTGGGGGAATTCTTGGAAGACTGATAATTTAAGCCATGATTTATAATTAATCTTGACTGTTAGAATGCTGTTAATTATTAATTAGAAATAATGGCATTTTCATTACAGAACATCATGGTTGTTTACTTATATGACCATATTATGATAGAAAAAAATTATCCAAACAAACAATTTGAAGAAACTGTGCGGGAAGTTCAGCAATTTCCCCCTGCAGCTAAGAGGGTGATATTCTCTCCCTACAGATGAGTTATTGGCATTTGATAGTATTTGTATTATGTAATAGGTTGCATTTCGGCATAATTGCTATTTTATTTATTTTACATAGTGACTCATAAATTGTTTAATAATATCAGAGCCCTTAAATATGAAACTGTTAAGAATTGCACCCACTAATGGATCATTAATTGGTTTTAATTTGTTTACATTCTCAGAACATTTGGCCTGTTACTACCAGGAGTTCAAATGAGTTCTTTACTTTCTTCTTTCTAAGCTCTGATCCATCCAAGTTCTGACTCTGCTCATGCTTGTTCTAAGCTCTGAGCATCCTTATGGAACAAGGAATTTCCAGAAACCTGAACTGAGGTACCTACATAAATTATTTACATCTGTATTTCATCTTTTGTTCTTTTTATCTGGGCTTAAAACTAATAATTTCTAAACTTCAGAAATATCAGTTGGTTTCAGAATTAATCCAGAAATAATAGTTATTTTCCAGGATACAGATGATCCTTTAAAACTGTGCATGTTTCATTTTATGAGAGCAAAGATTTCCCTAAAAAAAAATATTTTCCTTCTTGCTTAACCTAAGTTTAACATGGTTGACACTTCCACTCCCTTTACAGTACCTTCAATTCTGAAATCAGCAGGTGCAAAGAACTTCAAAGGAAACAATGAGAACTCACAGCACTGAGATTTTAAATATCATAATGAAATTGGCTTGTTTAAAAATACTGAAATAAAAGTGAGGGGTTTAGTGTATATGGTTAACACGTGTAATATAGCTAAGATTATAAGATATATATTACATAGTATGTATAATACCTGTTATTATATAATAGATACTCTATATACATGTAATAAGTATATTGTATATAATAAATACATTATAGATAGATAAATATAAATATATTTTATATCATGTATACATATAAAAATATGCATAGGCCAGATATACGTGTGTTAAAAATTCATTCCTTATGGGATGGCCATCCTGAGAAAGATATTTCTACTTGCCCCAGCTTTGAAGCTAATCCACTGTTTTTAAATTTTGTGTCTTTTCTCTGTGTATTACAAGCTGATTATTTTCTTGAATTTCAGCCTGTATGGGTGGGTATACCTGGGTTGCTTTATGGGCAGTTTTTTGTGTTTTTCTGGGGTTTTTTTTTTGTTTGTTGGTTTTTCGGTTTTGGTTGGTTGGTTGGTTGGTTGGTTTTTTTTTTTTGTTTGTCTATTTTGGTTTTTGGGGGGTGTTTCTGTGATTTTTAATTCTTCAGGTTTGTTTTGGGTTTTTTTTTGGCATGTATTTTATTTTTAAAGGTACTCTTATGACAGAACAGACAAGGTGGCTGAAGGAGATTGACCTGAAAGCTTGCTGGCTCCTGGATCCATGTCCTACATACCTAGTGAGAAACTCCAATATTAGCTGTAAGGCTGTAAATCCCTGCTGATTTTATTTGCAGAGTCCTTATCAGTGAGGCTATTTCCAACACCCTGATCACCTAGTCCTGCTAAAAAAAAAAGTTTTATTTCATTCCTCCTCTCTGCTTTCTGTTATGTAAATCCATTCAGATTGCTGCCCTTCTCACAAAATTAAGCTTGTTATGGTGCAGGCACGGGGCTTGTGTGTCTCCACTGAAATTTGCAATAAACCTGGGATCTTTACCTCATGATTCTTGCTGTAACCATGGCAGAAGGTCAGCAGTTTATTAGTAACTTAGACACAAACAGGTGACTGCTGGCAATTTGAAGGAAATGGGGTTTCTGTGTGGTTTTAAACTTTATAGCCATGTCAACTTTTCCTTCCTTGAAAATGACTCCTTGCATTCAACAGCTGCTGATAGCCACCCTCTGCTTTCAGGTGCTGTGACAAAGGTGTAAAACACCTTATCTCTTTCTCAGCACTCAGAATACAGCTGGCTCTTCCTTTCACTCCTTAAGGTTTTTCATTTTATGTGCCACTACTGGTAAGGTAATTGAGAAAATTCAGTGGTTTTGAGTGAGCAACCAAAGTACCTGTATAACCAGAATAACCAGAATTAATTTTTCTGCATTTCTTACAGAATTAGCCACAGTTTTGGTAAACACATCCATATTTAACTCCTAAATTTAGAATAATCTGAGATAGTACATTCCTTATTTTAATTACATCTGTTTAAATACCTGCTTTTCAAAACGGAAATGGAATGTATGATTTTTTTTGCAGTCTTAAATATCAATTTAACTGTATTAAATGGCGTATTTATGGGTCATCAAGAGGGATATTGCCATCTTATTAATGATGTGAAAGGTCTTTTCTATTTCCTGTCATAAAAACATGTTTGGAAAGAAAAGGATCATGGTCATGACCATTGGTCCAACTGCAATTATAGCCTAACTGGGAGCAGATTTACACAAAGAAACAAAGCTTTTGTTCTTGATGTACCCAGATCTACCATTCTTCTGACTTAATGTTTCTACTTGTAGATATTAAAGGCCCAAATCTTTTTTGTTGTTGTTGTTGTTTTACCATTTAATCATTGATGAACAAATATTGCTAAAAAGATGTTTTCCTCTTCTGCTTACAGGTATCGTTACGCTATAAATCTTTTCAAATTATTGCTCAGAAAGAAAAATTAACTGGAATAAAACCCTGGAGTCATGTTTAAAGGAGCAAGAAAGAAGTGAAAAATTTTGTATCCTAATCTTATATTTTTGCCCTTCCTTACTCTTAGCCCATCCTGCTCAACCACACTCAGGTCACTGAAGTCTTAGGTAAATACTCAGACAGATGAAAGGAAGATTTGTTAAATGGCATCTGTGATCAGAGCTGTTTTTCTGGCATCTCTTCACCCCGCCTGGCACTTATGCCGGTTTTAATAAAGGGGATCAAAGCAGTTTATTCTCTCAAATGAAATATTTTGGTGTTTTAGGTTTTTTTTGTGCTTAATCATTTGTTCATATTCGGAGGGGGATGAAAAAAGTGGCAATGAAATAGGAAGATGTACAAGAGAAAATGATCACCCATTAAAGGACCCCATCTTTCAGCAGGGGTGACCAGGAAGGATGTTCCCATCTTATTAACGCTGAGAAAGCCCTTTTCTGTTTTCTGTCATAAAAACACGCTTGGAAAGAAATGGTCCTTGCCATGACTCTCGTCCCAGCTGCAGTAATAGCCCATTTGGGAGCAGACTACATCAAAGCACTGCGGTGTGAGCAGCACTTTCCTCAGTGCCCAGCACCGTTTCCATCACAGCAAAACACCTGGATCAACAGCATCATTATTTCGGACAGAGACAGAGCAAAGCTACAGGTGAGAGAAAACACATTTTGACAAATACCAGTAGTTCTTGAAATCCCCAGACACTGTGCCCTGAGCAAAGGATTGATGTTCATATGGCAATAAACCAGTCAGTGACAGCAGCCTGCCTTTTACCATTTCCTTTCAGTCTTTAATTCCCCCTGGATAGATTACTGGGAGCTGGGGGGGAAAAATGTATTAATGCAGATGTGTGCCAGGTAAGTGGGAAGCTACGAGAGTGATTGACAAGATTATTTCTTGCCATCTCCATGCTCCAAACAGCTTTCCATGCTCATCTACACATTTTAAATTTCTGCTCAAATTCATCTCTGAAGGGGACAGGTTTAGTAGGTGTTTAGTGGCACTACACTTGTTAAAATGAGCCCAAGGCCAGTAACACCATGTTAGTGTTTCTATCTCTACAGAAATTATTCCTACCTGCAGTTCCCATGCAGCAAGGCATTTAAAACAAATAGGGCTTTCATTGTTTTAATGTTTTGCCATATAGCAGAAATTGCACGGAAAAAATTATCAGGGATAAAGTCATTCAGATGTCTTTACTTCATTTTTAATGCAATATACATAGGCAGTATTCTTAGAGCTAAGGAGGGACATTTTGGATTAATGAAATCAGTCTATTAATTTTTACAGAAAAAAAATTCTATGGCTATTACATTATAGATCATTGATTGACAGAAAGCTAATGTTTCATTTTACTGACTGCACAGATAATTACAAGTATGCATGAAATCAGTGCAAAGCAAGTGTGCAAACCTAGCTTTTATCACACTTTTTACCCCTAGTTTTTTATCAGATTGCTAATTTAAACATTGATAACCTGAACTCTACAAATACTAGATGTACAGGTATTACCCTATCATTTTAATCTGAAAGAATTTTGAAATGTATGATCTCTAGGCTGGCTGAGGATGAAATTGAAGTAAATATCAAAAAAGCCTGAAAATAATTGTTTACCTTTGATCTAACTTCAATAGGAAGCTAGAAAGAACTTGATGCAAATATTATGCAGGTGTTGACTGTTGCTGAGGCGTGGCTGTTTCCTACAGCAGCTCGCATTACATTTGTCCACACTGACCCACACTGAATAAATGTGTTTATGCCAATTGGGAGGAAATATAATGATGCACCTTTGGTACCATACCAGAATTTCAGCCATGTCAGAGCCCCACAAACAAGTTGTTCCCTGGCACTGCAGGGCAGAGTTATTGATTTACGCACAGTTTTCTGTGATGGAGTTATCAGTTAAATAGCAAGAGGAGTTTTGTTCTTTGTCATTAATCCTCCTGCTAGTCATGCCATGAGATGGTGGTGAAAAAAATTTGTATCAGCTCCGTGGAAGCTGGAGAGGAAAAGGAAATCCTGCTTGATAATAAATCACGTCAACATAAAAATGAGGGCAGTACCTCCATGTGTGTGTTGTGTTTGAACTTCTCCATGAAACCTTCCCTGTAGAGTTTTGCTGTTTTGGTGAACTTCTGCAGTGACTTTCAGTTCCAAGTAAAGTGGATTTAAACAATTCAGAGAAGACAAGTGTAAATACCTTCAAGAGCATCTGTTAAAAAGGGTAGCCCTATATACATGTGCCAAATCCCATTCAGGAGAAATCCTTTCTGCCTGCTAAAAGGGGAGTGAGCTGAGCTCAGAGCTCTGGGAGGTCTCAGACTTGGGCATGGGACAAAATGCTTCCTTTTCTTACAAGAGAAGGTGACAGAAAAAGGGAAGGCACTGTTTTCTTTTTTGTTGCATCCAGAAATGACGGGATGAAAATAGTTGACAGTCATGAAGGTTCTGTGAAGACAGAACCTTTGCTGTGAGAATTAAATTTTTTTTACGGAGTGTCTTTGGTGAGAAAAACATAATCAAGAAGAAATGCTTCCACACTTTGTGGAGATGAAAGCATTCAAAACATAATGCAGCCTTTAACACACAGGAAAGGTTGAGTAGAGTTCAACATGAAGCTTTTTTTTTATTGTGTGTATTCACTGCACACATATTTTTGTGCATACGTTCATTCTTAATATAAACAGTTTGCCACAGAAATTAGGAACACCATTCAGCTCTTATTACAAAGAAAAATGCAGGATATTTTAATGTATATTCTACTATACTGTTTAGTGCTCTTTGTTACAGAAAAGCTTAATCATTAACCAGTAAGGAAACAGATATGTTTTTTGCATAACATGAAGGTGAATTCATCAAAATGTGTTTATTCCTCTACAATTTGTTGTGTTGTAGCAGTATTAATTGTACTTACTGTAATGTCTTGATCTCGACTTCATTTTTAATAGATACAAGACATAGCTTAATTAAGTTCTCCTCACTATAGTTACACTGGGAATTTAAGAAAAAAATTAATTTATGTCATGTTTTTAAATTACTTAAATGTTTTTGCTGTGTTTTACACACCCCCAGTATGCATTAATGTATGTGCTAACACTATCATTAAAGACAGATTAGGAAATACATAAATAAACTCCCAGTGGTTTTCCAGGCTTCTTCAAAGAGTTGCAAGAAGCCAGTATGAGAAAGAGGGCCTTTCCACCATAAGGGATGGCTGGAAACTATGGCAAATGAGTATGCAAAGGATCCTAAACCACCTCTGGGTTTAGGATCCTGACCATGGGATCAGGATGGAAGCAATTTTTCACTTTCTATATCTTCTCCTTGTCCTTCCCATTTTCCTTTCCTTTCCTTTCCTTTCCTTTCCTTCCCATTTTCCTTTCCTTTCCTTTCCTTTCCTTTCCTTTCCTTTCCTTTCCTTTCCTTTCCTTTCCTTTCCTTTCCTTTCCTTTCCTTTCCTTTCCTTTCCTTCTTTCCTTTCCTTTCCTTTCCTTTCCTTTCCTTTCCTTTCCTTTCCTTTCCTTTCCTTTCCTTTCCTTTCCTTTCCTTTCCTTTCCTTTCCTTTCCTTTCCTTTCCTTTCCTTTCCTTTCCTTTCCTTTCCTTTCCTTTCCTTTCCTTTCCTTTTCCTTTCCTTTCCTTTCCTTTCCTTTCCCTTTCTTTCCTTTTCCTTTCCTTTACCTTTCCTTTCCTTTCCTATCCCTCCCTCTCCCTCCCTTCCCTTCCCTCCCTCCCTCCCCCTCCCTTCCCTTCCTCCCCTCCTTCCCCTCCCCTCTTTTTTTCCACTTTGCACCATTACTCCATTAAGAAGCAGCACAAAACCTCTTTGGGACCCTGCCTTCAGCAGATGGAAAAATTCCAATCCATATGGCACGAAGAGCACAATGATTTTTCCAAAATTGTCAGTAAATCCACCTTGTTTTTCTGAATTGCTGTTTTTGACAATGTTTTGCTACCTCCTTTTCTTCTGTTGAGTCATTTCCTTTCTCCTTCTTTTTCTCTTAAAGAAATCTCTCCCCCATGATGCTTCATTTTAATGAACCATTTCTATTAAGGTTGCCAAATGACACAATTTTCTCATCAGATGTGCAACAGCATTCACTTTTCACTCTCCATTGATAGTTCTCTACCACATCTAAACCTCTGTGGCTAAGCTGAAATAATACCCAGGTTTTAAAAATACCTGGTTTGTAGTTTAGTCAAGTCCTGTAATACCATCAAGGGCTACATAAAAATACAAATAATTTTCTTTCAACTCAGGTTCCTGAGATCCTTAACATTTCTGAATCATTCAAACGTGTTTCAGCAATGCAAGGATGACTAATTTTTGAGTGTAATAGAGGTATTTTCATTTCTTCATTACTTACTGCCTTAACCCCAAAGTCAGAGGAGCTGTTGAGATCCAGACATCAACTCCTCCTCATCAAAAATTTAAGCCAAGCCCCAAGAGGGATCTGAAACACAGGGCACAGAGGGTCAGTGAAGCAGAAAGCACAGTACACTGAACTGCTCTGCTGACTCCAAGGGAAAGAAGGGTTTGGAAACGTGGCAAAATTCATTAATTTCTGCTTAAAATATTTAGCATTTGTCTGGAGGTGTAATATTGACTGGGGAGAAGTACGTTCTGTGAGGTTCATTCTGCTCAGGCTGAGATTTATTTTTATGGTTTAACTTACTGGTAAAAATACCGACACAGAAGAAATATAGAGAAAAAACTCCCTGCACTTTCCTGATTCATCAAATACTCTTGGGTTTTAAGTGCTGTTTTTTTTGGGTTTTTTGGGTTTTTTTCCTGTGGAAGTTAGCTGCAAGCTCTCTTAAATGGGAATAAGATTTCTTGTAGTATTTATCTTTCACACAGTAGCATCACTTCATGACAAAATTTGTACAAATCTTAATCAAGTGTTGTAGCTGTTTCATTCCTCTCCAGGTTCCTGTCTCCTTATTGAAGAAATGAGGTTGTTTATTAAAAGAAAACCAATCTTGTAGTGCATACCAACTATATGTTCATGTATGGAAATTATGAACTGGTTAAAAAAAAAACAGTTACCTTGGAAAATATAATGAAATATATATTTAATATTTGTTTTTCTATATTTAGCAAGTAACTGTTTTTTTTCTTTAACCATTTTTTTACTTTGTTTTCCTTTGTTTTTTGCTCATGCCTGGTTTTTATGCTATCAAGATAAAGTTAACAAAAGATAAAGTTTTTTGCTTCTCAAGATAAAGTTAACAAAAAATATCACATCGAAGCATGGTCTAACTGTTCAGGTAACTTTTCTTTGAACAGCACATCAGCTTTCTAGTAGGATGCAATGGCCCTCAGTTTTTAAGTGAGATGCTCCTTCTTGTAGTGCCCTGCCCTTATTACTGAAGAAAAATCTGTACTTATCTTCCTATTTCTTTTTATGAAAAGTTTCTGTTGCGACTGTGGAGCTTATCCATCAGTGTTCTTACCCGTTGGCCCTGACCCTCTGGATGGGACCATCTGACTCCTTTTTTATCCATATAAATGTCCACTCGTCAAACCCATATCTATCCAGTTTAGAGAAAAGGATGTTGTGGGGCACAGAAATCCAGATAAATGACATCTGCAGCCCTTCCCTTGTTCACTGGTGTAGTCATAATAAATAAATATGTTAAGATGAGTCATTGATCTAAGGGAAGCTATTTCTTAGGAATTTCTTCCTATTGCTTATAACAGTTCAGTGTATGTTTATTTCTTTCTCAAAACAGCCAGGCAATCTGTTTTCACTTATAAACTAAATTCATTTATAAACACAAAGGGAACAGATCACAGCATGATAATAAATTAGGAGATATTGTTTCCTTATAGCATTTGTCATTTGTACTAAGCACACCAGATTTTTTTTTCCAGTCTCCTGGTTTCATTGCATTTTGCATGTTGACAGTGAGAATAGATATAAGAGCAGATGCCATTGTGCTAACCCCCTGCCTTCAGAGCAGATTGAATATTTTGTTATCACCATTTACAGGCTACAGTGTGCAGACATTTACTCTGAAATTTAACGTGCCAGCACCACAACGGGGTGCTTTGTGAGGGGTGCAGGTGGGTGGGAATGTTCTTAAATAAATATTGATATTTTTCCGTGCATGCTTTATCTGTATGACACTTTGTTAAAATAAACATAAGATAAGGGTTGGTGTATTTTCCATATAGTCACAAAACCTGCCTGTAAAGCTGATGTTTAGGTACCATTTGCTCTTACGTTGCAGTACTGAACACTTTTCCTCATTGCACTTCAGCTGTCTTCTGCTCCCACCTCAAGTATTCCTCCTTCAAAACTCAACAAATTAAGTCCTTGATCTCTCTGAGGATAATGTGAAATTTAAGATGGCTTTAATAGTGATTACAATGATAATTTTCTGCTGTCACTAATAGTCATGGTAGGATCACTTTGAAAGGCCTAAAAGTCTGTAATTGTCATATTTTTTTCTTCTGTCTTAACTGGGGTTGTCCTGCTGTGATGTGTATATTTATATTAAATTTATAATTGACAACAGAATAACCTGCTTCAAAATTTCTTACAAAAATATACATAATTGCACAAGTTTCAAGTCGCTCTAAATGGCTCCAGCTGTTAACTTTCAAGAAAACTCCTCAAAAAAATACGTAAAAAGGAGATCAAATACTCTTTGATGGTATCAGTTTGTCTTCCTCTGTTGTCTAGTAAAGACCTTTCTTGTCATAACTAAAATGAAAATTAATTTGCTAACATTTATTTCTGTCTGTAAAGAATTCTTTATTTTCTAAGGGCTTCTTAAGGCAAAGATCAAGATTTACGCAGAAAAATTACTCCAAAAATCAAAACAGAATAAAGAAACTCAGAAACCCTTTCAATATTTTCTGCTTCTCTTACATAAGGCATTTGAATAGGTCATATTTGTACTCTCTGACACACAGTGACAGGAGTAAATAAAATAGATGAACTTTGCCATCCTTATAGACAGGTCTAGAAGTCCTGCAGAAAGGAAATCTAGACAGAAATTTGGGTATATTTACACTGGGGTTTTGTCTTTTTTTCTACCTCCTGTTTTGAAACTGAGTTGTACAACAATACATTTAACATCTTTGTTTCTCAAATTGCCCATCATTAGCAGAAAGTATTACAGTCATCATTACAAATCAACCTGAATTTTCTGTTTTGACTGAAAACTTTTATTCACCATTTTACTGAGAGAATTTGTCAATATTTGATGGAAATTTTAGGGCATTTTGTTAATTGTAATTAATTTACCTTCCACATATGATTATAATGCATCTATTCTTTGATTTTTTTAAGCAGACATCTTTTTCTTTATTTTTAGGTTGTCCATCATGCTTGAAAAAATCCTTTCAAAATACATGAGGATTTTTTTTCATATTTGAACTGTCTTTAAATATCTGTATCCTTAATGCCTGCAGATACTCCTCATTCCCACCTAATAGTTCATGTTTATCTGTTCTTTAGCATCTGAAAAGGGCAGATGAAGATCTCTTTTCACAGAACACTCACAGTAAGGGAGAAGAAGCAAACAGGGAGGAAAACACACCATGTCCTAACCTGGGGTGACACTGCCTGATATTTCCAGGTACCTGAAGAGTTCCCTTCTGCCAAAAGACAAGTGCAATTTTCTTAAAGTTTTAGGGTTTTTTTTAACAGGATGCATCTGTTTAAGAGGTTTTATCCTTTTTCCACTAATGGCTACAGGATTAATTTTTCATTATTTTCATCTTGACAAGTAAATGTCACTATGCCTGGCAGAACCACTTCTGAAAAGCAGATAGCATCTGCTTTTCCTTAGCACTCTCTGCAGAGCTGCAGAGGTATAAAGAGGATGTGAGTCAAATTTATTATTTCTATCAGCAAAAATCTTCATGCTCATCCAAGGGCAGAATTTAGGCTCTATTTATTTCCAATATAAAGTCATTTCAAGGAGAGAAGTGTTAAGTTTTTTCATAAACAGGCAGGGGAGAGAAGTGGAAAAAACCCACAGAAAGCAGCACAAGTACTACCTTTGGTATTGTACAATTCCAGAACAAATTTCTGCAAAAGATGAATACTAGAAATATGACTAAGCTCTGAGCATGGGCTACTCAGCTCCAAGGCAAGATGGTCCGTCCAGTGTGTTGTACAATGAGAATAACAGGATACTTTCACAGCTGCAGATCTTAAGAAAACATTTTGGTCACACTTCTCCAGTAGTAAAAAAGGTCTCAGTGCAATCATGTTACTGAGAAGATGATAAAATATGTTTTAAAGCCAAAATCTACCTCTCAAGGTGATTTACATTGCCACAGTGTGCAAACCCAATGTTCTTGCAGAACTGCAAAATGTCATTATTGTCAACACTCCCTTGAGGCAAATGGAAATAATTTTACTGTTCTGATTTTACCTGGATCTAATAAAAACAGTGTCTTGCTTTCATGTCACTGCAGCCTGAGCAAGCCTCACAAGTCCTTTTCCATTGTTTTCTTTTTTTTGGTTGTAAAGGGCAGTTTCTCAGAGTCAGAATAGTTTCTGTTGACTCAGACCCTGCGGCAGAAGAAGGCAAGTAAGAAAATCAAACACTGAAATTAAAACAGCAAATTGGAAGAGTTTCTGTGTTTTTTTTTTTTCAAATTGTTTTCACAGTGACTTTTTCCTCACTTTCTGTATGATATTTCTCTAGACAAAGCAAGATCTCTGAGCCATAGGTATGAAGTTGCTGTTTTTAAGGAATTTTATTGGGCAAAAGTTAGGCAAGAGTTTTCCTGGTTATATTTTCCTAACAAAAAAAGAGGATGTTCCATGTAAAAATAACAGACTCTGATTGTTAGGTTTTTAGAAAACAGTGGTATGAGGAACCAAAACTCTGTTGCAAGAGTTGTAGGAAGGTCTAGTGCTGGATAGTGCCATTGATGACTGGGTAATCTGCAAGCATTTTATGTGTGCAAACAGCAGCAGACACCAAGTGTGTCCCTCCATGCAACTATCCAAGATGCAAAGCTGCTTAGTGGTTTATGGCATACAAAATGATCCTAACTCTGAGGTCAGGAAAGCATTTCCAAATACATTAACCATGCTGATCTTTCAAAAGCAGAAGGCGGCCTTGGTTGTTCTAAGGTGCTGTTGTCGTAGTTTGTTGATTGATTCAAGACGCCATCACATTAAATTTAGAAGTTGCCACAGAAATCTTAGAGCTTAGATGGATAACTAGTGGGAAAAGGCTGAGAGAAAACAGGGGTGGCAAGGTGGGATTTATCAGTTCATGCTTTGCTAACTATATTAACACGTGTTGTATAACATATGTATCTGCTGCAGCCAATGGAGAGCACCTGAAGAGCACAATTAATTTTATCCTAAAATAGGTGTGTTAGAGCAGGTTAAATAAATTGTGCTTGTTTTTCTCAGACGACTGTAAAAGACATCCAGATAACTAGTTCAGATCTAAATGTCTATGTTATAGATGCCTGACATTAAGGTGAGATGAAGAGACTTTTCACAGAGTCACAGAGAATACTAAAGATCCAGCCAGTACTCCACACCTCCTCCGTCACCTGCAGTAATCGAAGAAGTGCTTTTTCCATTTAAAGATCTGATATTCAATATTTTTTAATTAAAATGTGAATGTTTTCTGTATTTTTCCCTTGATTTACTCTGCTGGCTACCTTGTTTAAGCTGACCAAGTGCTGTGTATCTTGATTCATATTTCCAAGCTCCTGTAGGGCTGACCTCTGCAGAAATGAAGTTTTCTGTTTGAACTGTGCAACCTTCACCCTTGTGCTGACATCATCATTGCTATAAGCTATAGCTGGAGCAAGGAAACATAAAAATAAGGTTAGCTGTTCTTCAGTGTGCTTTCTTATTGTAGTAACTGTATCTGCTTTGCTACTGGTTTTCACTTTTTATTGAGAGCACACTTGGTTTCACAATTCCTTATGTCTCCTATCATAGGGTTTTCTTTTGTTTTTGTTTCAATTCCTGTGATTATTCTGGCCCTCAAACTGAGTAGTTTAAAGTCACTGGGAGTAGTTCACTTCAGGTAAAGAAAGATAGAGAGAAAAACAGGAGGGAAATACATCATAATAGGATACTAAATAATGTCATAATTAATAACTTCTGCAAAAGTTGAGGGTTACTTCATAATTTTTTAATTCTTTAAAAACTTTTTATGTTTCTAGGTACTAGTGGATTAATATGGAGAAAGTCATGCATTTAGGGGTAATAAAGGGAATGGAAAGATCTAATGTGGTGATGTGTCTCTTCAGAACATATATTAGTAGTCAGAAAATTCCTTTTTTCCAAGTTATTTTCAGAAACAGTTTTACTATTTCCTTTCAGAAAGAGCTATTATGAATTCAATGAGGTGGGTTGTGATTAGGCCTTAAGAAGAATATGAAACAGGAAGGATAGTTTTTGCTTTTTCCCCCCCCATAAATTCAGCATGTATAATATGGCTTATTCAGGCTTTGGTTACACCGATAACTATGAATATACTTTAATATACTAATTTGTAATTCAGTCACGAAAAATACATAGGCAGAGATAAAATTATTGAAATGAAACTGCAATAAGGAACCTGCCTCGGTAGAGAAACCTACTGTTCTGTCAAGACTCTATATTTGAAAACTTTCATGGAAAATGTTAAGGTTTTCTTTAAGGAGATAAAAAATGTCACAGTATGCCCTTGATCCAAGCCGTCCCCGATGTCACAAGAAATGTCACAGAATCAGAGAATAGTTGAGGGTGAAAGGGAATTCTGGAGGTCACTGCCCCAATCCCTCTGCTCAAGCAGGGACACCCAGATGCAGTTACCCAGGACCCTCTCCAGACAGATTTTTGACATCTCCAAGGATGATGCTCTGCAATCTTCCTGTCTGACAACAATCAATTTAAAACTTTGTGTGAGCATCTATCCTGAGGACCTGAGAGCTCCCAGGTGTGGTAATCCTCTATGTGGCAGTTTGAAAACAAAAAGTGACCAAAATTAGAGGCCAGGAAGAGTAATCACACAGACATTCCTTGCAGAGTCCCCTGAATTAACTGACTGACTTATGATTAATGTATTACATGCAGAGAAATAATATTATGTATAACTCTTTTGCTTCCATTCAGTTAATACCTGTCTAGTCAGAATTTAAAAGAAAGTACTATACGAGGATATTTGTGAAAAAGTTCTAGGCAGAAGATGTTAATAATAGTTCCAGGCAAAGTTCTGAATATAAAATGCTATAAATATTGTAAATAAAAGTTGTACTTGTGCAAATAATAGTAAAATTTTATTTCACAATAAATCTGATGATGCTTATTTTAAGTGCCTTACTTTAATGAGGCTTCAAGATACTTCCACCCTTGAAGAATTTAGCACAAATATAAAAATAAATTCCCCTTGGTCCTCTGCTCAGAAAGGATGATAAGTTTCATGGTAGGCAACCTGAACTTGTTTAAGCAAACCTGTGTTTGTTCTTTGTCACCAAACAAACAGTATGAAGGTCTGCAGAAGTCTTCAGTGTTTCATCTCTTGATTAATTAGTGGTCAACCTCTTCAGTTACTGGCAGACAGATATCTACACATAGGTAGTGTAGGGGCTGGGGGCAATTCCTCACATAACATAAACTTTGGTCTTTGTTAATTGGCTACAGCACCTGCAAGTCTTTTCTGAATTCACAAATCCTTCCTCCATGCCCCTGGCTGATTTATTGCCCTGGACTACAGGAGGCAGATTTGCTGTACGGAAAATGTTCTATACTGTTCATGTTCTGTGCTGGGTAGGCTGAAATTTGCACAGGTTTTGTTTTCTTACTTTCCTCTGACACAGAGCACTAATAACAAAGCTATAAATAAATGTCTTTGCCGCATTTTTTCCACCTTTGGGCCAAAATAGGTCAAATACTGCTGCATACAATCTTTGTGCACCAAAAATGTGGTTTCTATTGACTTGGAGTAAATACATATATACCCATCTGTATATATTTTTGTATCTGGACGTGTTTATAGCAGCCTATTTTAAACATACAGAATCACATGATGCCAGTGAGCTCTGCAACCTTGACATGTCTGCTTTTAAAAACAGAGTTGCACAGGGGTAAGTTAGAATTTAACTTATACCAGATTAGAATCAGTGAGAACCAAAATCTGATTATATGAAGCTGGCCAATAATTCCATTAATTATACCTATCAACAGGGCTTGCTATCAGGCTTGTGTTGTTCTTTTTTGTGAAATAACTACAATTATGGGGTTTTATCCTGAATTTTTCATTAAGAGATGAAATGAGGACATCAACTTTTCATAGCAGAGCTGACAACAGATATTATAAATATATTGGTTGATAAAATAATTCTTATATGTGAAATTCTATATAGGGGGAAAAGAGAGGAAAAACCCCAGCCAGTTTATAAAGAAATAATTTGTGAACTGTGAATTTGTCTTTGTTACTCATAGATTTGCTATTTTATTTAAATTCCAGATGTTGCTTTTAATCTTGCATCTATCAAATCCCATTGATACACCCAGAATAAAAAGAATGAAATTTGTCTTTCTATTTAAGATCTGGTCCAGGATTCAGAAACCCCTTTCTTTGGTCTAAACCAAAACTTTGAAGTAAAATTTAAACCAAACTGAAACTCAAAAATTTGTATAAAGGAGGGCATTCCAACTTTTTTCCCTTCTCTCCATTGGTGTGAACTATTTTTCATGGTTACAATTCAGAATTCTAATAAAATCAGAAGACATCTCTCAATATCCCTAAGCATTATACTTTGCAATGAATTTATCAAAAATAATGTTTCTCAATTGCTCATGTTTCCATAATTTATGTAAAAGCCCATGATTCTGTGGAGGTGGGATTACAAGAAGACAATTAAAGAGCTAAGGGAGAGTCAGTCTTGGTATCAAAATCCAAGGAAAGATTGGCTATAGTAGAACAACATGGAAATGATTATTTTCAGTCTATTAAGAATAATACTTCTGCAGATTGAGAGAAATTACATAAAACAAACCCAAAATCAAAAAAGTTGCAAAGAGGCATAAAGAACTATCTGGAAATCAACACAAAAGTCACCCTGACTCTGCTTTGGAGAGTTGTTGACATTGTCCTTTGTAACCCTCTTGAATCCAAAATTCCTGGTAACAACCAACCACTCGGAAATTACACAAAAGACATTTTTCAAAGAAACTTCCCTTGTTTAAATCCATGGAAAAATATCTTTTGACTACAGGGAAGCCAAGATTCAAACTTGATGTTTTAAATATGTCCATCCTGATTAAGTGCTAAAAGGTAAATGCAGTGCTAGCAGGAGGCTTGATCACAGGGTCATAAATATTTAGGGAGTCCATTCCAGTTCCCATCAAAATGGGAAAAAAATGACACAGAAGGACAAAACCAGAGAGCAATGGAAGTCCTTGTATTTCTAAAGTGCCAAATGGTTTCAAGAGTGCTCTTTTTCCAAAGTAAACAGAACATGTAACTCAAAAATATATGTTAGAACTAATAACAACTCAGGCAAGCAAAGCTTTGAAAGTGACTAATTTTAAGATTATTTTTAATAGTCATGAATCATTTTTAATACTTACTCTGGCACCAGTAACACAAAGTTACAACTTTATGTACAATATTATTCAAAAATAAATAGTAATTACAAAAAGTAATATAATGTTAAATTTAAATAAACGAATATAGTCGATTTCTACATGTATTTTATTGGTAGCACAAAACTATGAGCTGTGAACATCAAATTTTGCTGGCAAATAAATTATAGAAGCCCATTTAAAATTATATTTCAATGTAAGTATCAGAGAATGACAACAATATAAATCTTGATAGAGAAATTTAAAAGTGCATGGTACAAAAATGCAATTCTTGTAATGCGTAATGAAATTCTCCCATTGTACATGGGCATATAGTTATTGTATATGAAAATACATATTTAACTGGTGAGGAATAAAAAAAGAAATTAGAAACTGAAGTTTACATTACATGAACACATAGAAAAATTTCTTGTGTTAAAAATTTCCTTGACACAATAAAATTTTTGCTTTTCTTAAGTAAGCATTATACACAGCATTTTATTTTGACTGATTGTCACAGTTTGGAATGAAACATGAAATTCAGTTCATCCCCAATTGCCTTTTTTTGAGGGGGTTCATTTATATGATTTGGTGATGCACATATGGAAAACTCCTGTTTATCTGCTTGAATTAAGAGATCAAGGGTGAGTGGCTGCAATGGAAAATTTGACTTATAAAATTCAGCGTTTGCCCTCCTTTGCTCCATTTACTTCCTGGGGGTGTTGACACAGGGACCCTGGACCCAACCTGGTGTTGCAGGACATCTCCAGTTGGGATGATCCCTCAACAACTCTTTGGGGAACTGTCCTCACTCAGGTATATAATTTGTTTGGCTGACACTTTTTCTCCTCACAATGAGCATTTCTTCCAATTTTGGTTCCAGCTCCTGACTATCTTGTTTCTCTTGAACAAATTATTCTACTCATTCTGGGCTGTTTTATCATAATCAAAGATGAGCAAGGGAATTTATTTTGTGCATGCAGCTGGAAGACTTATCTTTTGATTGCAGCATTCAGAGACACTTGAACACTTGTGGCTCTGCCCTAACATGAATCTTAAGAATGTCCCGTAATTTAGTATTTCAGATATGTTTCACAGGACATTTGCTTTTTATGTTTTCTGTGAAATGGCCAGAATGTAATCAAATAATTAAATAATCTAGCATCACCACTGTCATGAAAGAAACTTCCTCAAATTAATTTTCAGTTAGGAGAAGTGCAAAGGATTTTTGTTTTTTCTTCTTGATGAACTTTAGATTTTATAGGGATTGAGGCAGAGGTTGTTTTCTAATGTCAAAAGGATCTTTCTTGTGTGATTTAAATTATTAATTGTCTTTAAATAGATAAGATCCTCACCTCTGCACAGAATGTAAATTTAAATACCATCTTAAATCGCAGTATAAATAAAAATTCTCTCATATTTAAATTTTACTGTGTGTAAATAGCGTTGCATTGCTTTCACTTTTCTGTTGAAGTGCTACATTTTGTCCTTGATATACATATACATATACATATGTATGTATTATATATATACACTTGTATATATTATACATATACACATGCCCACACTCAAATAAAAATAAAAATAAAAATAAAAATAAAAATAAAAATAAAAATAAAAATAAAAATAAAAATAAAAATAAATATAAATATAAATATATAAAATGCTGCACATTGTTCTCTGCTGCAGGTCATTCAGGAAGTTTGGGGTCCAGGGAGGAAAGACCCGAAGGAAATATTTATATATATTTCAGTCAATAAAGGCAAAGGCAGCAAAAATAGGAAATGGGTTTGATGTAAACAGCATGCTGTCATTGACAACTGACACATGGTTTATTTGATTCATAAATAAAAAAATAAGTATAAAAGCATGTGAATATGTATATTTGAATTAGTGGCCAATGTTTCTTTGTCTAGTCATTATTTAGTCTTTTCCATATACAAATTCACTCGTGTAAGTGGAAATCATGAGAAGTAATCCACGGTATAATAAATATTGTTGAAATATATTTAGTGGAATCTATCACAATTATATTCACTTTTATTTTTTAAAGAAGAGATATTCCTTCATGAATGAGTAGGGAGAAAAACATTCTTCAGAATGAACAATTTTAACCCTCTCACTGCATGTTTTGACTTACACTCTTCAGGCCATGTAGGGAGCTTTCTATGATTTAAGCCATCTCAGTGGGTATTTGAGATAAACACAGGAGGGAGGAATTTGCAATTCCTGGTGGAGGTGGGATTTGTTCAGCACATCCAGGTTCATAGGTCTGGACAAAAATTCCCACTGTGGCAAACAAATGGAATAAAAATGCTGGGGACATTGGGAAGAGAGAGGACAGCAGGTCAGGGAGGGGATCCTGCCCCTCTGCCCTGCCCAGCTGAGGCACCTCTGCAGTGCTGGGCACAGCCCTGGGCTCCTCAGCACAGGAGAGACCAGGAGCTGCTGCAGAGGCTCCAGGGGAGCCACAGAGAGCATTTGGGCTCTGGAGCATCTCTGTGCTGGGCAGAGACTGCGGGAGCTGGGCCTGGTCAGGCTGGAGAAGGGAAGGCTGAGAGGGGATCCCATCAATCCATACAAACATCTCCCACAGGTGCCAGAGGATGGGCCAGGCTCTGCTCAGAGGTGCCAGTGACAGCATGAGGAGCAGTGGCCATGAAATAAAGCACAGCAAGTTGCAGCCCAGCAGGAGGAAGAACTTCTGTGCATGGAGGGGCAGAGTCCTGGAGCAGCTGCCCAGGGAGGGCCTGGAGTGTCCCTGTGTGGAGCCATGGCAGCCCCAGCTGGACACGTTCCTGTGTCACTGCTCCAGGGGACCCTGCCTGGGCAGGGGATGGACTGGGTGAGCTCCAGAGGTCCCTTCCAATCCCAAATGTTCTGTCATTCTGTAATTCTTAAAATCACACAGAGTGAATACCATGGTCCAAAAGAGAATTTTTTAAAGCATTTTGTCATCAATCCTCATGGGGATTTAAGTACATCAGTATGGAAAGGGCTAGGCATGAAGAAGATGTATATTTGATTATTTATTAGACATATTTCATAGAAATGGCATTCAAAATGTTTTTCAGAGTACTTTAGTGGCATTCAGATTTCATTCACTTTAGCTTTTGATGTGAAGCAATTACTGAAGAATTAGTTTTGAGTTAAACATCTGAATAAAGCACAGAATTCTTTTTGTGATTTTGTGTACATATGCAGATATTTAAACATCTTTAGCGACATTCACATGTAATATTTAAGCCTGTTTATGAAAGATGATAAACATCTTGAACATCTGTTTTGGCATTTCTCTGAAGTGGCTCAAAACAAACTGGGTCTTGGGAAATAATTCCTATCTGTAGGTGTCAGATTTCTCATCTGCTCCCAAGAGATCAGTGATATTTGCTTGTAGGTGTTTGCCCAGCTGGTTCTCAGACTGGGATGGACAAGGGTTGTATTCCACATTTTTGTCTTGGACAGTCTGGTTTGCCCATTGTTGGGCAGTTACTTAGGAAAGATGCACTAATTTCAGCTTTCTGGGGAAAGATTGGATTTTTATGGATGTGGTCCAGAGCCGAGGTGCACTGAGTCCAGGAGAGAACATTCCCACGTGGTCCAGGCATGCCTTGGCCAGGCTGGGATGGGCAGCAGCTGAGCTAGAGATGATCAGAGGTAGAGTGGCATCCCCTGCTCCAGGAATCCAGGGCAGGTTTAATTTCCAGAAAACCCAGGCACGTTAGGAAGAAACTTCTTGAAATGTCTTGGATGTTCCTTGTTCTTGGATTAAGAGTAGGAAATCCAGCTAAAAAGGGGACAAAACAAAAGCTGTAAAGTAGCTTGGAGGTTTAACCAAATTTACATTAATTAATGTAAATCCCAACTGGTTCACTATTAACATGGATTTCTAAGCTCTATATAATTTTCTTTTTTTACATGGAATGGGATTTTTGTGACTGCTTCAGTCAGCTCTTGAAATTCAGTTCATTTGGTGCTGTTACGTAAGTTTGTTTCCATTGTCTCTTTACACCCTCTAAATCACTTAGAGAGAAGAACAGTGAACTTCCAATATTGAAATTGTAATGGGATCCATAATAGAAATATATAAATACACACACTCTGCTTTCCATCCGCTGTGGAGAGGGGATTTTTGTTTACTTGTGAAATCAGTTACAGATGGGACAGGAATTGCCATAAGCAACTCACAACCTTTCACTGCTGAATCTCTTCAGAGCTGCAGAGGTCACATTTTCAGAAGCAAGAAATGATTGAGTAACTGTCATTAACCAGATGACATAAAATAGAAAAAGAGTTAGAAGCCCCTATTCAGTTGCAGATTTTCTTGCTAGGTACCAATTAATTTTTATTCAGAAGCTTTCAAAATCCAACATCTGAGAATTTCTACTATGAAGAATCTTACACTATATTTATTTGGTAAATATGGCTAATGGGACTTTACCTTACTCATATATGTGGGGTATGATTTCATTTTTTATAAATATGAATTAAGTTGTCCAAAATAATAAAGCCTTAGGAGAAAATAAAGGATGAAAGGGTTCCACTGTTCATAGAGCTTCCTCTGGCAGTAGTAGGAAACCGTGTTTTCTCTAAATTAAATATTTTCAATATACAAGAAATGAAAAGGAGCCTTACGGTGCAGCAGTGCAATCGTGCTTGCTATTTTATTAGTCTTGTTTTGGTTGTAAAGTAGTGCAATTATGTTACTAGAAGACTAATGAATTTTTTTTCTCAGTTTATCCAAGGAATAACCTCAGAAGTAAATTCAGGTTTAGGTGACAGACATTTTGGTACAAAAACTGAACACAGAAAGTAAATTCGTAACTGACTGTGAAATACAACCCCTTCCTGTTCACCCCATGAATGCATATTTGACCATTTTCAACCAGATAAATTAACAGCAGTATCAACTCAGTCTGTTTTTTGAAACAAAAATTTCCTTTTTTTTTTCTTTTTCATTGCCAATTAGGTTTCATAAGGACAGACTTTGGTGGAAATAGAATTTTTTTCATTATCACAGATTTTTGTGTGTTTTTTAACTTGTGCCTTGTTAGTTGGGTTTTCTGTATTACCTTCCCAGCTAAGATAATGGGAAGAACCCATAAATATAAGGAAAAAGCCTTAAAATAAGCCTAGATTGTACTCAGGAGAAGTAAATCAGGAATACCATGGGGGCCTTTTAATGGATCCAGAGCACTGTCCCAATAAGTTTCAGGATAAAGATAATTAGCTATTAATTTACCACAGCAAACTCTGCTATTACAATAACACTGCCCAGGGAAAATGAGTTCTAATTGCTTCAGCACATTTCCAGATGAAATAATTATTCCATCCAGAGTGCGTGTTTGTCGAGCAATTGTCACTTATTAATTATAGAAATGGAACATGTTGCATCTGGAGGAATTACAAAGGGATGATGTAATCTGAGCAACTGGGAAGCAAATGATGGTGCAAAAAATTCCAAGGTTGTACAAAAGAGAGCAGATAAATGGTGTTTCCGGCCATATGTGCACGTGATAATTGCACCGTCCAATGGTTCCTGAGGGCCCACCAAACCAGATTCTTATGTGTATCATTCTTTAGTACACTTGTGGGGATAATGGCATTTTTTATGTTGTTATTTAACAACAAAACAAAGGCCACACCACTTCCCTCACGTACACAGAAATTTGACACACGTGCTGTTTGATGCAGTTATAGGGGTTTTTTGTGCTGCTACTTCACTTCTGAGACAGGACAAGGGTGATTCCTGTGTATCAGATGCTACTTTGGTGTCTGCAAGTGCCATCCCTAGAAGGAATCAGATTAGAAATGTCAGGGAGCCAATGACTGGAACTGATCATCAGCAGTGTCTTTTCCAGAGCTGTTTGTCAAACATACCTGTCTGCTCCCCTTTTTCTTGGTCTCCTGTTGTTTTTCAGATACTTCTAAACAGGTCTTGAAAACAAGTAAAACTGCAAAAGGTAGAAAAATAAAGACACCCCTATTGATTTTTTTGTCCAAGTGCTGAAGAAACACTGCTAAAGTATTATCTGTATTTGCTACCATACTCTTGCAGGAAATTTCACCAATTCATTTCACAAGCATGCAAAACTTTACAGTACATTTCATACATAATATTGTTCTCTTTGTTCCTCCCCATCCCCACCACCTGCTGTGTAATTTAGAAATTAGAAGAGCAAAATTTGGCACTGATTTTTAATGATTCGTCCTAAGTCATCCAGAATAAATGTCTTGCAATAAAATGACTTAAAATTATCCCATCTCTTCAGACACATAATTTCATCTGTGTAATTTTTTCTCCTCGGTTAATTTTTGGGGCAGTAGCATTGCAGCAATAAAGGCTCTGAGATGTAGAACAATTATTTGTTTTTCCCAAATTGACGTTTCCTATTTTTTTTTAATCATGATAATGCAAAGTGATTTACAGAGCAAAAGAGTTAAGATTAAAAGAGCACACTTTGTGATACAGAACCTAAAGCATAGAAAGGAGGAAGGAAGCCTTCTCTTTGTATATTCTGGGGAATATGATGAAATTTAATTAATGTTCCTACAAAGGAAGGTAAAGAAAACAAACCTATGACTGATACCTATTTTGTTCTTTTATTTCCCGTTTTCCCCCTCACATTTTTTTGTGGTGTTCTATTTCAAACTTAAGGATGGCACTCAGGACAAGATGAAAGGTTCTCAATTTGCATCAGGATTATTTATTATCTAAATTTGATATTAGGTAAAAATTCTTCCCTAAAGGGGTCGTCAATGGAACAGACTGCCCAGGGAAGGGAGGGAATTGGCATCCCAAGAACTGCTCAAAACCCACATGATGTGGCACTTGGGAGCATGGTTTAGTGGTGGGGAGGTCAGCAGTTGCACTCAGTGATTTTGGATGTCTTTTCCAACCATAATAGTTTTATGATTCTGTGCTTCTTGTATCACACAACGCTCACAAGGTCTCATGTTTATTTTATGGATTATTTATCAAAATGACATGATAGAAAAGTATGGGGTTTTTCCGTGTCATTTTATCGTTTTCTCTCACTTAACCTGGGCTTCACAGACAGGGCTGAACTAATTATTCCACATCTGTCTTGGAAGATAAGGAGTTTTCAGAGGAGTAAGCTGTGTCATTATTTGAAGATGAGGAGAGTGTGCAGACCAGGCAGGGTTTTGAATTGCAGGTTCAGTTCCCTGTAATGGACTTGACTGCACAACAAAATTGTCAATAAATTTAAGGTGAGTCTTTAAATTACAGGATGTGTGGTGACTTCAAATAAACCCTGCTTTCCCACATTCGTAGCAGACATAAAATCCTCCAAAGGAGCCCTTGCAGCTCTAAGGCGATAGACAAATGATGGTGAGTTATGTAAACAGAGATGAGGAAAACCATGTAAAACTTGTATGAAATTTTAAGCCACTTGAATTGTTTTGGGACAGTTTTAAATCTCTATCAGTTTCTGTACCTCTGGTTTTTAGTACAGATGCATAGCTGCTGTGTTCTAAATTCCCTTCTAATTTTTCATGTACTTCTGAAGTAATGAGAAGGACTCTGGAGGATCTAAAGACTGAAAGGTGATAATCAAAATATAACATGTGACAGAGTAGCAGAAGATCATTGAGACATTAATAGATCTCTCTATACACTGATATTCTATTATTTTGTACATTCTTCATATTAGTCTATATTTTTTCAATAAATCTTACCTTTATACCCAACTGCAGTAAACAGTGAAATAGTAATACAGACAAATTTTGAATGGTTCCATTTAAAATATGCCTATTTCACTTGCCTCTTAAACTTGAATTCAGTCAGAACGCAATTCACTGCTTCGTGCAAAAATGGCACACAGTGCAATCTTTAAATTACTCCCAGGAAACAAAACAAAACAAAACAAAATAAAACAAAACAAACACAAAAAAAACCCCTGAAAAATTTAACCCCCAAAGAGCCAATAAAAAACCCCCAAAACAAACACAAAAAACCACAAACAAACAAACAAACAAACAAACAGAAAAACCAAAAAAAAGAGGGACAAGGGGGAAGGAAAGAACAAAAGGGGAGACTATTCTAAAACAACTTTTCCCTTGATTCCTCCTTTTTGCTAACGTGGCCTAAAGATTGCTGCCTTGTGTTGTCCAAAAATTATTTATTGTGTTTACTTTTCCTTGTGATTTTTTTTCGGATAATTGAAGCACGCTGTCAGTTCTCTAACAGAGTTTTAAGGAATGGCTCACATGGACTTCAAATCTTACTCCTGTAGGATAGGCTTACAGGAGTAAAACTTTTATTCAGGATATTCTTAGTGAAAGGGAAATAAACTCTCTACATTGAGAAGCAAAGTTAAGGAACTGAGGCTGCATTTGAAAAAGATTATTATGGAGAAACCAGTCTGCTTATTAAGGAGAAAAAAAGTAGAGATGGAAGAAAGTCACTCCACAATATGGATTGCGCTCATAAGCCAGTGTTGAAACCTCTTTTACCTGTACTAATTCACTGCACAAGCATGGCAATGTCAGTTTAAAGCTCTGAGTTTCTATTACCTTTGTAAGGAATCTGAGACTATTTAGAGAAACCTGGACAACTCACCTTGTCTTCTTGTCTCGTATGTCTCCTGGACAGTTTTGCTGTTCCCAAGCCCAGTGCATACTTTGGAAACATGAGTTTAATCTCTCAGAGATTCATGTTCTGGAACTGGATGTTATTGGATGGAGTAAAATATCCTTACTGCTCTTGCATAATTCATTAGATTGTGAAAGAAAAGCTTCTGTGTTAAGTGTCTGAAAAAAATGTATTTTCTGTGATGTATGGAAATTTGTACCATAGAGGCTGGATGGGTTTGGGTTTCCTTCTGTTGTATGAAGACTTATCCCAGACCATTTCTAAGAGATGTCTCCAAAGTCAAGCCTGGCGTTGGGGTGGTGGTGGCATGAGCCAGAGTCATGACAGAGATAGGCTGTGCCCCACAGAGCTCATATTTATAAACTTTTATGTTGGGGAGATATATAAATTATTTCAATGTTACTGGAAGCACTGATATTCACATGTTCTCTCAGGTCACATTTATCAACATCTGCTTGCTGCTCTGCAGAATGTGCTTCTGCACTCTACCTTGTGCAAATTTGGACTTTATAGGAAAATAAGCAGTGTTTGACTTGTGCCTCTTCACAGGAATCTAAAGTCTTATGCTTTCTTCAGTGACAGTAATACTCCTCTTCAGAGAGAATGGTTTTTACTGATAGACAAATGGGAAATATTGATTGCTACCTTTTCTAATGCTTAATCTTTTTTTGCAACAGAAGTGACACAGTTTTTCATTACTGTGCTGCCTGTCCCTATTCCTGCACTAAATTCTTCGGTTTTCCCACAAGTTGGGATTTGAATATTTGAAGGGAGGGGGAAGTGAAGGGAAGATCAAGCTTATTGGAGGACCACAAGAAACAAATACACTCTTTGCAGCACTACTGTCTTATTTTCCCTCTGTAAGTCAACACAAATGTGTAGGTGTGTCTGGTCTGCAAGTTGGACATATTAGTCTCTGTAAGTTCATGATGACTCTGTTCCTTACTGCATACCAGTTCTGCTGTGATTCATGGCTGCAGTTTCTTGGTCATAGGCTGGATAAATTTTTTTGCTCCTTTTCATCTTCACTGTACAGCAAATTCAAGCAGAAGAGTTTGTTCTTATTAGCAAGTCTGAAGGCTTATGTCTATATACCATATCTCCTTGTACTGTTCTTGAGAACAACACGTTTTCCTAAAAGGCCCAGATAATATAGATTTGAAAAATCTATTTTTGTCCTTAATATGGTAATCTTTAAATTAATTTTTCTGCTAGAGATTTTACAGGCTCAAATATTCTATGGAGTCTTTAATTACACTATGAACCTTCAAAAGTCATGAATGTTTTTGTCACCTTGGTGTCAGCTATTCATTATATTTATTTGTTTGCTGTTCCTCACTGCTTGCTACAGTAATGTAGTATTAAAATTCATTTCTTTTACTTGCTATTAGTTGGGGGTGATTTGGATTGTATCAGTGCAGTGTTTCCCTCCTTCTTTCTAGTCTGATTCATGTGAGATTACACAATTATGTAGAAAAAATCTATTCAAGTTAGAAAAGCCTGTTTTACAGCTTTAACTGTAGGAAAAACTCATTATATGTATACCTATTGTCATGCATTGTAAAAGAAAACACAGCTATTGAGAAATGTGCCACAATCTTCTATTTTTAAAATGAACTAACTTCCAAAGATCTTTATCTGTCACCATCCTGTTTGCCATTATTAAAAAAAATATTTCTGAGAAGTTCTACTGGGGAGAATATTAAACAACTGACTCAGAAAGTTTATGGAAATGAATTTGTAGTCCCCACTATTTGCACAACAAACCTGAGTTTGAGATAACTGCTGTCAGTGATGGAAGTCAAATACTGTCTGCAATCCATGTTGCAAACCCAAACATTTACAGCTGTAGAGTTCATGGAAAAGGTCAGGTGAACAATAAGGGAAAATGTATGTGTTTGATACTATCTATAGCTATCAAGAATATTGAAATATGAATAACTGTAAATCCTGAACTTCTGCTTTTATGGTTGCAAGATTGCTGCTCTCTGGTGTCTTTTTTGTCCAGGTGTGTTTCTGTCTTCATTGAAATAGCAGACTCTTATGTGTCTTATTTTTTTTTTCAATTTAAATCTGAAAATTCAGCCTTAGAAGACTTTATCTTGGAGGATCTTGCCATTTTAGGAATTTAATTATTCATGTGTACATTTGTAAATTCCTCAGACTCTCTGATTCTACACTTAAGATCAGTCAGCACGTACAACATCCTAGGCTTTGATTGAGCTGACTTGAATAATGGACCTGGAATATCCAATTTACTTTATACTTAAACTTAGTGAGAGAAAAGATTAACAGAGAGGGCATTGATTTGGCAAGCAAAATTTTCTGCAGAAACAGTAGACAAAGAATGCAATTTTCCAAATATTTAGTTTCACTGCCCCTTACTTATCTTCGTAAATACAATATTTTCTCCCACTGGAATGAGCATTTTTCAAAGTTATTTGTCAATTGTGTTGAGACCTAAATGTGACTATTAAGATTGCATTTGTAAAGTACATATTGTAAAATAGAGTGATTTTCTGTTACTTTTGGCTATCCCACATGAGCAAGGATTTGTTGAAACTACGTCTGAGAATATGAAAATAATAACAAGACTCAAGAATAAGACTGTTTGCAATGAAAGTAAAAAGCTGTAAAATGTATATAACCAGTTAAATTGGCTTGAAAACATCTTCTTTCTTATAAAAGTGAAATACATATTAATAAAACCACATTTTTTCTTTCCAGGCTGTAGTTTATTTGAATTTGTTCTATTTTCTATTTGATGTTCTCTGTTGCTATTCAATTTATGAAGAAATGGTTCCTCCACAGGCCTTTAATAACTGAAAAACAGTTCAGTTTCTTTATTATATGTGGGGGCTTTGTGTTGGGGTTTTTTTCCTGGTTTTTGTTTGTTTGTTTGTGTGTTTGTTTGTTTTGTCTTTGTTTTTTATTTGTTGTTGTTTTTTGTTTGTTTGTTATTTGGGCTTTTTTGTTTGTTGGTTGGGGGTTTTTTTGTTTGCTTCTGCAATAAAAAGTCGTGAAAGAAACTTCTTCAGCTATTTTCTGAAAAAGCTGACTTGTTTCTCTGTGAAGGAATTCAGAGGAGCAGCCAAGTTCTCTCTGGCATTATCTGCAAGCTTTAAATAAAAGACAAATTCATAGCCACCAGAGTTCAATGGAATACTTGCAACTAATATTTTTCAAAAAAATCACTTATACCACATGATCGTAAACACTTTTACTCTATATTATAGCCTGAGACTTAAAAAACCCTTAACGATGAAAATTTCAAAGAGACTTTGGTGTCTAAAACTTCTGTCTCAATTTCTGTTTACAAAGACATCCACAGTGCTTTGAAAAACCCCCATGAACTTGTCTTTTGAGGGATGTAAATATCTCTAAAAGAATTAAATTGAACATATTCCTGTGCTAAATGCCTAACTCAGCTAAATTAATGAGGACATTAAAGTAAAGATGTATCTTGGGACTTTATTCGTCTGAGTTGTACAGTAACCTTTGCTTGGGTAAAAATAAAATGAAAGGAACGAAGACTAAGTGAAATTCCTTTTGAAGACTTTTTAGTTCTGATTTTATTCACAGAGTGGTCAAGAAGAAAGCCAAGCAAATGTTGTTTAGCAGTATAGGAAAACAAAGTTCTTGTTTTTCACAGCTGCTGAGTTGGTCTTTTTTTCATCCAGCTCTCTGCCTCAAACTCTTGTTCAGGTCTGTGGAGCCAATTTTCAGGCATTTGAGATCTTTTTGGTCAGTTCTCTAACTCACTTTTTGAACAGCCTAAAAAATGGCCTTTGTTTTGGACAGGGCCAATAACTTCAAATATTTCATCTCAAAAGTATGAGTTTTGAATTTTCTTACAAGACATTATTTCTTCTACATTAAGACCTGAAATCAAAACTTTTTTTTTTATCCATACATTTTAATTTTATTAACAGAAGTATAAAGTGTGTGTTATCATTGTCATCTGACACTCACCAAGAGGTGTTTTTTTTACCAGTACTAATCAGGAAAGAGCCTAAGAACATACACGGTGTATTTTAAACTCCTATTAAAAACAAGTTAGAAAATCAAGGTATGGTCATGCATGAACGTGACCTTCGATTCCATCCTGGGGGAGGATGAATTTAAACCATCCCTTCATGACAAAGTTGCTGTGGAAGCGATGTAATTAATTTTGAATGGCTTAATCAATGTGAATGATCCCAGAGAAGGGGCCATAATTTGTAGTTCTTGTGGTTGGATAAATAAAGTTTTGTTTCTGATTGGGTTTTTCTTTTTCTCTAGGGTGAATTTCCAAAGAACATGTTTACACGTTTTTGAATATGGGCCCAGTCTCATGATCACAATATGTTTTGGGAAAAAACCCTTCAAGGGTCCTGGCACTGTCCGTATTTAGAGATCCCATATATTTTAACCACATTTTGAACAATGTCCCTTCTGTGTTGTTTTGCCCCACTAACAGATTAGTTTGAAATGCTTAGGAAGATACAATTTTTTGTCCAGGACAAGAACTTCTGTATCTCTCCAAAGAAAACAAAATCCAAGCAACAAAACTGGAAGATGAAACATTTTCCCATCAAGTATGGATTTCCCACAATCTGAGTTAAATGGCAGCTGAAATTGTGGTTTTGGAGAGGAATTTAAGGGATAGATGACAAAAGTTTTTCGAAGGCTCTCTTTTCTTCTGGTTAGGATCTGGGTCTTTGTCTATATAAACTTATACATATTAAATAGTTACCATTTTTATGTTCTGAAAAAAACACAGCCTCAAATAAAATAGATACATGATATTATACATATAAATATATTATACATATAAATAAATAGATACATGATATTAAACATGTTTCCAACAAAATTTCAACACAGTTCACAGAAAGATCTCTCTGAAGAAGGACCGTGGTATGATTTACACTCAATAGATTAACTTGACTGATCTGAATGTTCTTTGGCAGCCCATTTATCAAAATAACTCAAGGCTTTCTTTGTTTATAAACTGATAATAAACTCTCGGCCTATGGGAGCTCCAAAGTATTTGTTAGTGTTGGCCACGTGCGACAAAACATAGTTCTGTTTTCAGCTGTGTTCAGAAAAGAGATTGTTTTGTGGAAGGAATGAAGTCAGAGATTTCTTTATGTACAAGTCTGGCCCCCAGGGTGGAGCTTATTTCACCCACCGATTTAATCTGTGATGTAGGTTTGGACATGCACTTAGTCATCAATACTCTCTCTGCTGTCAATGGAGAAAAAGATATGTTTTTGAAGTGGTATATGACTTATTTTAAATTTCCAGGTAGTGGGGATAATTTTTCTACAGTATCTGTACAAGAATCTAGTTAAGTACCATTTAACATCCTGGGCTGTAGGTCTGTGTAATCTATTCTCATTCTAAATTTGAGCAATGATTGAATTTTATTCAGTTACTTCTGTCCTAAGACTCATAGTTTGTGACTGAGTGAGATAGAACATGTTTAAAGTTGTGTGACTGGTATATATATTTCTCTTTATAGACTTAAGGTTGCTTCTTAGCTAATAACATTAATTTTTTTCTCTGGAACTACTTTATCTACAGATATTTTCCAAAATTTATCACAGAACACCCTAAATTTAAGGATTGAATACAGTTGTATCAAAGTGATCATTTGGTTTCCTGTCCTCCATATTTCAAAAGAGTGGCTATATGGCATAGAGTGGGGTATTATATTAATGCTTGTTTGAAGAGTTTAATTCTGTTTATGTTTTGTGTTGACAAAAGCGCCGAACAACCAACCTTGATTTATCAATGTTCAATGAATAACCAACCAAAAATCTATAATTTGTGGCATCCTAACGTGAAAAACAAAGAAAATGAGTAAGCGACTATCCTTGATTCCCTGGGTTTGTTCCATTAGTAAAAATAATGTGTCTAAAATTTACATCTTGTATCCATGTCATTGTATACAATATATTCTTGTAAATATTTTTCTACTAGGAATATAATTTCAGTAATGGAAGCATTTTTTTCTTGAATTTTAAGCAGTAAATAAAATTATTTAGCATCATATTAGTTTTGATTTTGAAAAAGGTGACAGGCACTTCCCTCATTTGGTGATGGGACAGGGAACCTTGAATCAATTGTGAAGTTCATCAGGTACTGATCATTTTGCATCCATGAAAGAGTGAACGGCTTTTGCTGGGAAAATTTCCTTTGTATCAGCTCCTGTAGTGTTCTGTTTTGGATTTGTGATCAAAACAGTGTTGATAATTTAGGAATGCTTTAGTTACTGCTGAATAGAGCCTGCACAGTGTCAAGGACTTCTCTGTTTCTCACACTGTCCTGCCAGCTGGAAGTTGGGACTGGGACATTTCATCCACTGTGCCCAAAGAGATGTCCTCTACCACATAGAGGTAATGAAAATTTCCTGTTTAGAATTGCTTTTAATTTTGCATTTTTCTGGTTTCAACTGGAATTTTCTATAATTTTTATAAAAACACTTCTTCTACATGAACATAGAACATACTGTTTAACACATTCTCCTTTATCATTTGACATACTCTGTGTTGCCACACACCAGCCAATATTTTCCCACTAACCAATATTTTCCCTGACCTGTCAAATAAATAAAAAATGGGTATTGTATTTCATTACATTAGTGAAGCAAAACCATTGTGATTTTGAATCAAGCATTTACCAGCAGAGATTCAAATCAGTTCATCAGTCTACACCTCTATTTCACAAATATTTTCAGGCTCATTTGGCAAATTCTGATGTTTTCTGACATAAATTCTTTGGGTACTTTGCAACATTAAGCTTTTCTTTTATGATGTATTTCCATTTGCAATATTTCCTGTGGAGAACAAGCTAAAAACACTGACTTCATCCAGAGTGAAAGAGCAACATCTATTCTTTTATAAAACAGCAAACATCTGAGTGTTGACAGAATGTAAATTGGGGAGAACTAAGGGTAATGAAAGATGATACCTTACAGTAAGCCATCGCTGGAGAAAAAGAAATAATTTGTAGAATACATCCCATTTTATCATATATTGATTCAATATGAAGACAATTGTAGCTGGTAGTGCAAATATAAACACTGTCAAGAGCAAACAGAGTGCATTTCATTGTTACCCAAAATACAGAATGAGTCAAAACGGATTGCAGTATTATTGCCATTATCATGGAATGGAACCTATTTAGGAGTTGATAGGAAACTTGTGTTGTGAGAGGTTGTGAGAGATTTTGGATGTTTACAGTAGGAGACATAATGAAGTTAGGAAAAGAGGAATAAAGAAAAATTGTTTGGTTTATGCATCAACATATATTATTAAAAAAACCCAAACAAACAAACCTGCAAAAACATAATTTAAGCCTTCTCTTCAGATGATGTCATTGACCAACTTCCCTGATCTTAAAATGCAGACCTTTGGATTTCTTTTCTATTTCATTTTTACTTTAAGTAAAAATTTCTGAGTTGTTAAACCTGAACATTTGAATTAATTCTTTTAGAAACAGTTCACCTAATTTTTTGTCCTATTGGTAGAAAGACAAATTATGTCTTTGACTGGCAATTGCACTGCTATTTACTGTCTTTTGTGGCACTGACATTTAATGGCTTAAGCAGATCTATTTTAATAACCACTAGAACTCCCTGGCTGCTGACCCTTGTTCCAAGTGAGCCCACATCCAAACCAGCTGACCTGCAAGCCATCACTATATGCTAATTATAATATAGGGAAATCTACTTCTTTTTTTTTTCTTTGGTAGAATAATGGGACTGTAAGTCATAGTTTGAACTGCTAGACCTCTGTGATATGAATAATACACAACCATTTCTTTCTAACCCTCCATTAGTATCATCCTTGAATAGCCTACATGTGGTCACTCTGACTGGTAAATGCAATATACCACAGGAATTCACAGCCGTGCACTGCTCCATAGGGAGCTGTTGGAACTACAGGTTAATTTCATAATTCTATAAATACATTTCAGCAAAATACCTTTACTAAATTGCTTTTTGGAAGGGGTGGTTGAAGGAAGACTAGAAAAGTCATTAAGCCAACTTTCACTTTTCACTCAACCGTGGCAAAATTTGGACTGGAAGGGACTTTTAAAGGTCTTCCCTGCAGTGATCAGGAGCATCTTCAACCAAACCAGGTTGCTCAGAGCCCTGTCTGACTCAGCCTTGAGTGTTCCCAGGGAATGGGGCAGACACCACCTCTCTGAGTACCCTGTGCAAGGTTTCCAACACCCTCAGAAAATGCTTTCTCCTTATATCTTATCTGAATCTGCCCTTTTGAAGCTGAAAACTATCACTCTTTTCTCCTATTGCTACAGGCAGTACTAATAGATCTGTTCCCAACTTTTTTATAATCATTGAATGACTGAAATAAAGTCTCCCTGTAGCCTTCTCTTCTCCAAATAAATCACCCCAACTCTCTCAGCCTTTGCTCATAGGATAAGGGTTGTACCCCCTGAAAATTTTGTAGCGCTCCTCCAGGGCATTTCCAACAGATCCACAACTCCCCTTGACTGAGAATCCCAGATCTGAGACCAGGCTGGGTCTCATGAAACCAGAATAGAGCAGTCCCAAGGTCACATTTAATGCTATCATCATATCGGTTAAAATATCTGGAATAAAACAACTCTGATAAAAGTATTTCAGCCATAAAGTTAAAATATCCTTTAGAGCCAGAATGGTTATTTATAAAATTCTGTTTATTTTTTTGTGCAGCAGCAGATCATGGCATTCGTCAAAGATTTAAGATAATTAGCAGCACATGAGCTATAAGAGTCACATCTATTCTTTAATAGAAATGGTTGCCTATAGTTATATTATAATTACTGAATGTGTTTTACAATAATGCTTTTTGTCACACATCTGGACACCAGGGTGCTTTTTAATATTGCCAAGTGCTTAGTTTCTTTTCCCTATATCTGGTATAAATATAGCTCTCTTTAAATTGGCTGCACAGTTATTATCCTGTCATTATGAATAATTCCACTCTATAATTTTAAAGACAAAAAGGATATTGATCCAAAAGGAACATCCCTCTGCAATTTAGGAGCTCTGCTATTTTGAGACTGCACGTTGCTTTCTGATCTGCCTCATCATTTATTTAAAAAAAAAAAAATCTGTAACTACATCTGTTTTTATGGATAGAGTTATGGCATGGTCAAACAGCAAAGCCAAATATAGATACAAAGGAGGATTTCTTTTGTTTGTTGCAGCTTAAACAGTTCCTGAGTGCGAGAATTCTTCATTAAATGTGGCAGACAGAATTGACTTGCTGCTTGTACTGAATTCCTTGGTAAACTGAGGCAATCCTGGTGACACCAATCATGTGTTAACCCTTAAAAACTGGTTTATTTAACTGGAGGAGGCTAAAGATGTAAGTCCAGCTCAATATGGAATTTCCTATTATAGGTGAAATTATTAGACTTTAAGTTATATATATTTTAGACTGGTTCTGTTGAAGTCTATAATTTCAAAGCATTTTTGAACTTTTTTCCTTTTATCCTACCCTTTAATTTGTGCATTAAATTTGTTTCTAGAATTTATGCACAAGTATTTTCTGGAAGATTTCTCTAGACTGATCACAAATATTTAAGTATATACTGTCCTACTGTCTTTTCAAAGCTTTTTCTTTCAGTTCAACAGGGCAGGAACTAATTATTTTTAAGTAACCCCAGCAGCACTTGGTACTAAGACTATGCATGGTTTTATCTGAGTGGGTAATGGGCCACAGAAAGTTCATGAGAGTAGTCTGCTCAACTCTGAAACTAACTGGAAATTGTCCCACTTTTGCAGACCTGTCCCAGAGAGTTTTGTTTCTGAGGAAGATCCTGCTTTCCCATAAAGAGCATGAGGATGGGAAGTTGTTCCATGGCAGAACAAGTTTCAGATTGAATATTCCTGGCAGTGGATGAAAATTAAAGATCATGAATCTGACAACGCATTAGTTTTTGATTTCACATCTTTTGAATTATGTATTTAGTATTGATTTAGTATTTAATGGAAGTTGCTGTGAAAGATTAAGGATTCTGATTCTCTGTCTTATTTGCCTCCTGGGATAAATAAGAATGTGCACAAAACCATTAAGTCAAAATGCCTCTGGACATATTTTATAATAGATTTTATTCATCCACACATATTTTGTAGTCTCCAGGGTTGACAGCAGACCTATCTGCTCAGAGTAGTTGCTTCATATGGATCAGAAAGAAAAGATCTTTTTTTTTAATGAGAGCGTATTAGGACATAGACATATATTAGATATCTGTATTTACATTCTATTAGATCTGACCTATATAGTATCATAGAAACTGGTTTCTGATCTTAATTTAACTTTAGCCTTTGAATTATAGCCACCCCTGGTAATAATAAGTTGCGTCTCATGATGGAACTGAATGTCAGAATAATTTCTAAAAGCCCCAACAATGCAAACCACCAAAAGAAAAGCTCTCCACCATTTGCAGGAAGTAAATAAAGTGCTTAAGAAATTAAGCACGTATTGTAAAATATATCTGCTGCAGATTAAATTTGAAATAAAAGCCCTAACATGTGTTCAGCTGCACCTTCCTGCTGAGGTTCTGCCTCTGTCCTGCAGCTTTGTCCTTGCTCAGTGTGGAGGCTGTGACACATCTGGTGAGCCCAGGATGGTTTCAGCCACAGGCTGTTCTGGCTGCTGCTTTCCTTGCACTCCCAAGTCCTGCTTCACCTCTG